>RWGZ01001512.1:0-90744 GCA_009725065.1 Utricularia reniformis
TCGGATGACTATATATATTGCTTGCGTTGCGTTTTGTGACCTATTCTTTGTTCCCTGCGTAACGTTCAAAAGAGATAATGAAACCGGCGGCCCCTACGTATTATAAATGTGTGCAAGACATGGAAAGTTTAACCAAAATATTTAAATAAATAAAAATAAGGAAAATGTAGATTAGAGCTTCGTGCTGATAACGTGTTATAAATAAAACGATTCGAAAAATGTGGAATAAGATAGATACTAATCTATGATCATAAACATAATACTTATACCTTCAATATTCTTGTGTGTTTTCATAAGACACAAATCAATCCTATTTATAGGCAAAATATATGAATATTTGTGGAAGACAAATATTCATATAGATAATGAGATATTAATTCAATGACTAATTCAACTAGTATCATTAAATATATCTACCTTATTAATTAGATGTAAAAGTTAGGTGTATAAGATATTTTGTATATTGTAATTTAGATTGTCTTTTCCGGATTTAGTGGGATATGTTTTTTTACTTTGATAAACATCCACCTATATATTCATAACAATTTTATATTTTTTCTCTATTTAAAACATAGTAACTTATTTTTCCTCAAGCCGGCTGAGCCGCTGAGTTGGGTTCTATACAAAATCAGGCCGGTTCATAGGTCCGGTCGGTATCCAACGAGGCGCGTGCCCATTGCCCATGCCCAACTGTCATCCAATCCGAGAATTGCAGAACATGTTATGGATAAGAATACTAAATCCAGAACGGGAAGATGCTGAAAAATCATGACCCAGAAACATATTTGTCCAAAGATTTGGATTTTAACTGATTTTGAATGAATGGGAACTCTGGGCCTTCATTTCTCGCCTATCAATGCTCTGCAGTTCCCTCTCAGACAAAGAGCAAGGACATGTCACCGGGGCTTCGTTCACCTGACATTGGGTTCATGTACATCTTTCACGTTCCTCGGAACGCGTCGGAATGTACAGAATGAAGCTTTTTTGTGTAGTTTGAGATACAAAATGCGTGTTTCATTCTTCTGTCACTGTGCTTCTTTTCATTTATGCTCTTGAAATTTTGGTTTAACTAGAATTTTGTTATTCTTTTGAATTTGGTGCTTTTAGTCGGGGGTTTGCATAAAGATGCAAGCTGCTGAAGAGGAGCACGAAGTGAAGCAAATGAAAGATATGGCTGCTGCCCGAAAGAGATGGGAGGCCTTGGTAATAGTAGAACTGGAATTGATTATGTTTATAAGAGTGTGGATTGTTATCACAAAATGAGTTGATCTCTTTTGTATGTGACATCTTCCCCTTAATCTCGTTTGTTCTCGCTATCCCGTGTAATTTCGGTCAGACTCTATAATTTTAAAATGGTATCGAGTTGGCTCGATATATTTCAATTTGCAAATCCAAACCTTAAGGTTGGACTTGAGGTGAATTGAATTTGTCTCAATTATAGAAGTGAGATTGAGTAGGTTTATAAGGTGTGGAATGTTATCACAAAATGACTTATCAAATCTTTTAAATGTATGGCCTCCTCCCCTTAATCTCGTTCGTTCTTGCTCCACCATTGTAATTTCGGTCATCAAGTCTTTTAAATGTGTGGTCTCCTCCCCTTAATTCCATTCGTTCTCACTCCCCATCGTAATTTCGACCAAACTCTATAATNGTTCAAAAAATAAAGTAAAGGACCTGCAAGTTTCTCTGGTTCTTGAGTAAGAAAATGAGTGATGAATATCATTTCTGATGTACAGTGAGCGAAATACACGGATTTGCTCGTTGCACTTTCATTTGTAAGAGCAGCAACCATTCCTGCACCATCAAAACTCAAACTCAAACTCAAACTCAAACTCGAAGATTAATGGAGTTTTCTTACCAGCTCCAATGGCGTATACGTTCTTCAACCCGCCCATAACTTCATGTGTAACAAGATCACTGTTATCCCAAACAATAAAATGAGGCTGTCTCAAGAATGTTGCTAGTGGTAATCTATACTTTTCAGTGCCACAAATACGTGCATTAGCATATTCTTTGTTGTAAATCTCTGAAGCAATATTTGGTCCACCGAGATACAAAATGTTCTCTATCGGCACCCCGGCTGCCAAACATTCAATTCAGCTAAAACAAAGAAAACAAAAAGAAAGCAAGATTGTGCTATGATGTGCTTATAGAAATTCAGGATTCAATGGATCAGGACAGTGTCCGTGTAGTTTAGTACATAAGAGAACTAAAACATTTGTATTTTCACAACCAATATAGGATATATTTCAACAGTGCTTACTTACTTGCTTGATGTATCATTTGTGTGGGGGTGATTATCCGAGGCGAAGGATCGAGTTCAGCCTCGATGCCTTTAGCTAAAGATATTATGATTGGCATAGTGATTCTCTCCTTCCAATATTTCCTTATCTCTTCAAAAACTACTCTAGTTTCAGTTGAAGGCAAACCATTAATCACAATATCAGCATCCCAAACAGCTTCTTGCAAATTAGTTACTACTTTCATGGGACATAATGGAGTATCAATCATATTCAGACAAAAACCATCTTTCAATATCTCATCAGCATATAGCGTTCGATCTCCCAATCGAGCCTCGACATATTTTAGATACGCACATCTCCTGATCAATCTTCGTAAAACATCTTCCCTTGAGTTTATAACCTCAAACAAATGCTCTGCTGTTGATCGATTCACAGCTCGATTAGCCCGTCTCCATATTCGAATCTGAACCTTATCACGATAAACACCATATCTATCTTGAAGTAAAGCTGCAAATACACTACCCCATGCTCCAGCACCAATCCCTACTATTCTTAGAATATCTCCATCTAGTTTATTTAAGATCTGACGAACTTCATCAAGTTTCTCTTCTGATCCATCTGAGATCGAGTTTAGATCCTTGTTGCTTACAAATTCAATGCTCCCAATCATTTTTATCCACTATAAATAAAATGTAAATCAGAAACTAATCAAATATGTATATTAAAGAGGGATCAAGCAACAGGCATTTGTAGCAAAATGCTTTCAACAAGATCACTAAATTTGTAAGCTATAAACAATTTCATGTACCAAACATTCACCAGATTCCTGATTGCTATAATTTAACACGCAAAGGAAGTCGAATTGAATTCACCCAAAAAAGTAAAACATACTAAGAAGAAGATTATCGTTTTTTTTCTCTTACCCACGACAAATAACACAATTTTACCCAGCGATCAGTCAAAATCGTATGACCCCTTCAAGTAATTTCACCTACGAATGACAGAATTCTTGCAAATAAAGACTCAAATTGAATGTAGCTCATGAAATGAGTGGGTGTTGGTGACTCAGTATCAGCACAGCAAAACAAGTATAAAGTAATTTAGATACTCCAACACAAAATCTATCCATCTATGTATATCATCAAGAGGAAATAGAGAAAGAGAGATTGCATTGATTGATACAGTTAGATTGAGGAGGAGGGTGCCAAACTACGCATTTATTAAGTTCATGGAATGTAAAGTGCCGCCTAACCCATCAAACGGTCATTTATTGGCATATCCATTCGCCACTTGAGTTCCCACTTCTGAGTTGCCTTTACCCATGTTTTCGCATTTTATAGGCAAAAATTTGTTCATATTTTGACCGATACCCTTTCGAACGAAGGCTATCCTCTACACTGCCACCCGAAAACTTGATTCGCTTTTTACACGTCAGTTTTCTCTATATATATATCATTTTTTTTCTACCTTTGACACTAATATAAATATTTAAAAATAATAACTTTTCTTTTATACCTATAACAATATATAGAAACTTACAATTTTCATTCTTCATTTTTTTAATCATTTACATTATTTTAGAGATGCATAAAAAATAATAATTGATATAATATTTGAGGAAAGAGTTGTAGAAATTTAAAAAGATATAAAAATAATAATTATTAACATAATCTTTAAGGACATTTTTATCGTTGGCCGTCCATTGGGCATCCAATGTGACATATTTTGGGTATAAGGAGGAAAAAGAGTTTTATATCTGAAATACTCTATTTTCTCTATTTTTATTGAAAATTAATTTTAAAATAATTATAAAATATAAATATTTATAATATATTTATATAATAATTTTATCGATAATATTATGATTCTAATGTATTCGATGTGTAAAAAAATAAAATTTAAAAATTATAAATGTCCGGACATTATTGTAGAGATGAGATTAAAGTTATTTATAAAATTAAAGAATGATGATGTGTACAGAGAGAAAACTGAAATGGAGTAGAGAATGAAGTTTCTTGACAGACATGATTGAGAATGACCTAAGAAAAGAGAGTTGGAAACTTTCAAGAGAGTCACATCCCAATATGGACATAATAACATGTCTTTTTTAAATAAAATTAATTATCTTTTGTTAATGAGGTTTGGTGTCCCGTCAGATCGGACTCCCACCGTTGGAGATAGTTTAAGAGATTGTATATCTAACATAACGATCATATCAGACCATAATGTAATTACGGATTGGTATGAGCACATTCCCTTTTTTATTCGTCATCCTTACTTAATTAAATCCCTTCTCGTTTTATATTTCAACACGAAACTTAATATATTGAATGTAATGATCATATCAAACCATAATGTAATTACATACTGGTATGAACACGTTCCCTTACTCCTCATCTCTACTTAATTAAATCCCTTCTCGTTTTATACTTCAAAAGGAAACTTAATAAAATATTATTTTTTTATTTTTAATATTAAAGGAAGGATAGGATTCATCATCAATTTATTGTAATAATATATTTGAACATCACATTATTCAGTAAGATGTTTATCGCTTAGAAACATTGTTCGACATCTTTATTCAAATTAAAATCTATGCGGCATCGACTCGTCCGACCGACTTGGTGCGACTCGACTCGACACGATTCGACAAGAGTATAACAGTTAGATTTTCGATTCGGCTCGAATTATTAATTAAAATAATATTAAATAAAAGCAAAATTTAAAAAGTAATTGTTAGAATTTGTAGAAAATTGCATAAAATCAAGTTTAAAACTACAAATATTTTATCAATTCATTATATAAGAAGATTTAACTTATAAAAAATGAATATTGTTCGTCGATTCTACCATATCCCAAAAACAACTTTTCGGTCCATCATCGCTTGCACGAAGAATTCACAAATAGATTGACAATATTAAAATGTCGTGAAAGCACATAAGATACGTTTCCGGTGAATAAAAAAATCAAATTAAGGAAGAAATCAAAACGACGTCTTTTTGTATCAAGTGTCAAGAGTCGGAACGAGTCGGAGAGTCCGACTCGACTCGACACGGGAAAATCTGAAAAATTGAAAAGTTGTGCGTCATAGATTAAAATCATCAAATATATATTATTATCATGTTGGGTTTTGAAGATTAAAGCTGATACCTAAAATTTTATATATTTTCTTTTTCTTCCATTTGAGAGTTAGAAGAAGTTGGTGTTAGAAATGGACGACCTATATTCGAATGACCTCGAATTAAAACTAATAATGTTTCCAATCAACAAAGATTTTTAACATTGATTGGTTTTTTACGTTAGTACTGTATTTTATATTTACAAAATGTAAAGAATGTTTGTATTAACTTTATTTTTCATTATAGTTAAAAAAAACTATATTATTAAAATTTTTTTAAATGATTTTATTCAAGCCTTACTCTTTTACATAATTCAAATCCCCAAATACTCCGTATTGGAGTAGGGGTGTAAGTGAACAGGCTAGTTTATAAAATTTTCGAGTTACTTCAGTCAACATTCGAGTTTGTGTTTAATTTTTTCGAAGCGTCAGTTAAGTTTGAATTCATAATAAAGTGAACATCCAACCTTAAAAATTGTAAGAAACAAAACAAGCTAGTTCACGAGCTAAATTGCAAAGTACATTTACTTTGAAATAGGGAATCTGACTAAATGACCTTATCTCAAACTTCTTTTTACTTAATAATCTATTTTGAAAAAGTTTTTGTTAAATAATCTATTTTTTTAATAATATTGACTGAATAGTTTATATTTAATAAAATTTAATATATATTTATTAATTAAAAATATATAATAAATTAAATTATAATATATTAAATANGAATTTGTTTTCTCTACGTGTTTTTCAATTGTTTATACCATTCCGGAACTCCATGGATCATGAAGCAAGTGTCAATTGTATGCCATGTCTTAAAACATTTTGTGCATTTTTTGACTTCTGAGGTTCCTCTCTTATGTTGATCTCCTTGTGTTGGATTTCCAGTTGAAATTCCAGGTTTAATGTACTTCGAGGCTGTGAAAGTATGAGCCTTGACAATCATGGCAGCATTATCTCCAGCATTCAGTTGTGTCGTTCTTTGCTGCTCCACTTTTCCTATTATGACAAACACCTTATTTAAATTTGGTAATGGTTCCATCATTAGGATATGGTTGACGGTTGCTTCATAGTATTCATGAAGGCCTCCTAGAAATTGTGTAACTTTGATGAGATTTTCCTTTTCCATGTATTGCTTTATCATATTACATTTGCAAAGCTTGACTGCGTCGCATTTGCAGGTTGGAGTCGGCAGAATTCGATTCAATTCTTCCCATAGTCTTTTGAGTTTGTTGAAATATGTTGTTACTGTCATACCGCCTTGTGCTAAAGTATTGATTTCTCGTTGATTTTTCAGGAAAAGCGGTCCATTTGCTTCAGCAAACCTCTATTCTATTTCCATCCAAAGGCCATGAGCATCAGAAGCATACACAAAAGATTCTGAAATGTCACATGTCATGGAATTTAGGATCTATGATCCCACTATGGAGTCAACGGATTTCCACATGAGATATTCGTTAGATTTTTGGTCTGGAGCAACCACTGCTCTTGTTATGAAACCAAGCTTCATTCTTCCTTCCAACGCAAGTTCCATGGCTTGACGCCAAGTTCGGTAGTTAGCACCGTTGAGCGGCGCTGTGACTATGATTTGGTCGGGATGTTCGTGTCCTGCCAAACGCAGCGAATCAAATGTGCTGGTGGTTATCAGTGTTTTATCATTCTTGTTGTCGAGTGGATCTCCTGCCATCTTCAAGTTTCAGCTTTGAACGTTTTAATGCTCCGATAACGTGTAAAGATCTAAAGGATCAAGGGGTTGTATGAAGAACACAGAAATTTAGAAGTTTTCTAATTCAGAATAACTTGAAGAAACATTTACAGATGAGCCTCCGTTATATACATGTGAATCAATGAAGTAAGAATAAGAAAAACAGATTTGTTAGTGATTATGTTAGCCGCTTCTCTGTTGATATCTTCCTTCATGCCATTTATTTTATATCATAATTTATTCATCAATTCCTCTGTATTTTCAGTTTGATCTTTGAATTGCCAACTCTCATTTTCTTTTATCCAACCTGCCACGTAATCTCAACAAAATGTTCTTCTCTGTTATCTCATCTATGTAAATGAACCCAAAACGCTACGCTCTGGTGAACAAGATGATGCACAATTGGGCCCAAGTGCACATTTTGTAAGGCCCAGTACCAATAATAACCCCCCTTACAGCTGGATTTATTTGAAATATTACATTAGTCAATTTTGGTGACGTGGCAATCAATATTTAAATCATGTAATATTTGTATTCAATTAAAGTAAATTCAGATCCATGGAACTTACAAGGTTTTGTGACAATTGAAAGGATTCAAAACTTGGAATTATTGTATTTATAATAAATGCGATTGACTGACGTGGCGCATTATCCAGTCACTGACGTAGACCAAAATCAAATACAAATCTTTTTGNTTTTAGGAATTTGTTTTCTCTACGTGTTTTTCAATTGTTTATACCATTCCGGAACTCCATGGATCATGAAGCAAGTGTCAATTGTATGCCATGTCTTAAAACATTTTGTGCATTTCTTGACTTCTGAGGTTCCTCCCTTATGTTGATCTCCTTGTGTTGGATTTCCAGTTGAAATTCCAGGTTTAATGTACTTCGAGGCTGTGAAAGTATGAGCCTTGACAATCATGGCGGCATTTCTCCAGCATTCAGTTGTGTCGTTCTTTGCTACTCCACTTTTCCTATCATAGCAAACACCTTATTTAAATTTGGTAATGGTTCCATCATTAGGATATGGTTGACGGTTGCTTCGTAGTATTCATGAAGGCCTCCTAGAAATTGTGTAACTTTGATGAGATTTTCCCTTTCCATGTATTGCTTTATCATATTACATTTGCAAAGCTTGACTGCGTCGCATTTGCAGGTTGGAGTCGGCAGAATTCGATTCAATTCTTCCCAGAGTCTTTTCAGTTTGTTGAAATATGTTGTTATTGTTATACCACCTTGTGCTAAAGTATTGATTTCTCGTTGAATTTTTAGGAAAAGTGGTTCATTTGCTTCAGCAAACCTCTCTTCTATTTCCATCCAAAGGCCATGAGCATCAGAAGCATACACAAAAGATTTTGAAATGTCACATGTCATGGAATTTAGGATCCATGATCTCACTATGGAGTCAACAGATTTCCATATGAGATATTCGTTAGATTTTTGGTCTGGAACAACCAAGCTTCATTCTTCCTTCCAACGCAAGTTCCATGGCTTGACGCCAAGTTCGGTAGCTAGCACCGTTGAGCGGCGCTGTGACTATGATTTGGTCGGGATGTTCGTGTCCTGCCAAACGCAGCGGATCAAATGTGCTGGTGGTTATCAGCGTTTTATCATTCTTGTTGTCGAGTGGATCTCCTGCCATCTTCAAGTTTCAGCTTTGAACGTTTTAATGCTCCGATAACATGTAAAGATCTAAAGGATCAAGGGGTTGTATGAAGAACGCATAAATTTGGAAGTTTCTAATTCAGAATAACTTGAAGAAACATTTACACATGAACCTCTGTTATATACATGTGAATCAATGAAGTAAGAATAAGAAAAACAGATTTGTTAATGACTATGTTAGCCGCTTCTCTATTGATATCTTCCTTCACGCCATTCATTTTATATCATAATTTATTCATCAACTCCTCTGTATTTTCAGTTTGATCTTTGATTTGCCAACTCTCCTTATCTTTTATCCAACGTGTCACGTAATCTCAACAAAATGTTCTTCTCTATTATCTCATCTCTGTAAACGAACCCAAAACACTACGCTATGGTGAACAAGATGATGCACAATTGGGCCCAAGTGCACATTTTGTAAGGCCCAATACCAATAATAACCCCCCTTACAGCTGGATTTATTTGAAATATTACATTAGTCAATTTTGGTGACGTGGCAATCAATGTTTAAATCATGTAATATTTGTATTCAATTAAAGTAAATTCAGATCCATGGAACTTACAAGGTTTTGTGACAATTGAAAGGATTCAAAACTTGGAATTATTGTATTTATAATAAATGCGATTGACTGACGTGGCGCATTATCCAGTCACTGACGTAGACCAAAATCAAATTACAAATCTTTTTGAAATTCAAAATTAAAATCCCTGATGTAAAGAAGCTACTTATTCACACAACGGTCGAATTTTTGAAAGCCTCTTCCCTGACGGTGTGCTCTCATTTCTCTCCCCTTATCTTCTTCACTCGTATTTTTTCAGATCTCTTCTTTATCTTGGGTTAAGGCTACTAACAGTTGAGCTATTTTGTGTATGTTTCATCATGTAAGGGAATTTCTTGCATTTTCGTTGCGGATTTCGGTTGTTTGTTTATTCTAGGGTTCTTATTCTCATATCTGCTAAACCGCCAAAAGGAAGTTACTTTTTCTACTTTTGAGGGAGCTAAGGATGATTGATTGAAGGGTGGTAGCATTTTCTGTCATTTTTTTTAGATTGTAGCACATTTGAATTGCGATTTATGTAGGTTTGACCTTTTCTCCTGTGGGTGTTCTGTGTATTACGTAAAATTGGGTATTTTTTTCTTTTCTTACCTTGAATGAAGCTAATACCGTATGAATTAGTGTATAGAATGAAGCTTCTCTAGGGGATAATGTTTTCATCTATTGCTAACTTATTTGCCCACTTGAAGAATAACTAATTTGCTAAACCCTCTACTGGATTCATTTCTTTTTTATGTCAGCTGGCTTCTAGTTCAGTTCTTTATAATTCAAAAGGTGCTTTATCAGATGGAAACGACATGCGGGTCTCTTCTGAATGAGCTTCAGGTATATAAACTTTTAGATACAGACAATGAAAATGTTTGTTTCCTTTTTTCAATTGCTTACAGCATCTATCTAGATTCATGTGTGTTTTTCTGAAAAATGTATTAGATAATATGGGATGATGTTGGAGAATCTAATGCTGAGAAGGACAGAATGTTACTTGAACTCGAAAAAGAATGTTTGGAGGTGTATAGACGTAAAGTGGATCAGGCAAACAAGAACAGGGCTCAACTGAGGCAGACTATTGCTGATGCTGAGGCTGAACTTGCCGTGATCTGCTCCTCAATGGGTGAACGTCCCATACACATTAGACAGGTATCAGTTGAACATGATTTATATTGCTCTATAAGTACTAATAGATGTTTATATTTACAGACAGAGAAAAACAATGGAAACTTGAAGGCTCTACTCAGTGCTATCATTCCACAAATAGAAGAAATGCGAAAGAGGAAATCTGATAGAAGAAATCAATTCATCAAGATCTTACAAGAAATTGGGAGGATTAAAAATGAAATTCATAGCTCAGATGTTTATGCATCAAATAACATAGTAGTCGATGAAACTGATATGTCTTTAAGAAAGCTTGAGGACTTGCAAAAAGAACTGCAAGCACTTGAAAAGGAAAAGGTTATTGATGATACTATTTACTACAATAGACATGGTTTTCTTCATGGATTTTATCTAAATTTTTTCCTCTATTTTAATTTGCAGCATGAGCGTTTAAATTTGGTACTGGATCACTTGGATTATGTGTCTTCATGTTGCTCAGTGCTTGGTTTGGATTTTAAGAAAACTGTGAATGAGATTCATCCCAGTTTAGGGGAATCAGAAGTTTCGAAGAATATTAACAATGACACAATCAAACAACTAGAAGGAACAATACAGAGACTACGTAAACTTAAAGTGCAGAGAATGCAGCAGGTACCAAGGCTTTGAGGTTTTTATTCGTATGACTCAACATAACAGGTGTAAATTTATGAATTGTTTAGTTACAAGATCTAGCAACTTCATTACTGGAGCTTTGGAATTTGATGGACACACCAGCTGAAGAGCAACAGTTGTTTCAAAAGGCTACATGCAATATAGCTGCTTCAGAAGAAGAAATTACTGAGCCTAACATGCTCTCTGCCAACTTCATTGATTCTGTGAGTAAAAACTGGTAGACTTTTTTGTTTAGCTACGCAAAAATACTCATGCATTTAAATTTTTGGTTTGCCAGGTGAAAGATGAAGTTTCTAGATTGGAGGACTTGAAAGTGTCCAAGATGAAGGAGCTTGTTCTGAAAAAGAAGGCAGAACTAGAAGATATATGTAGGAAGATACATTTGATACCTGAATCTGATGGTTCAGCTGACTTGGCTCTACAAGCCATCGAGTCTGGTAACTAGCCACCAATTATATTTCTTTTAAAAGTAGTCAAGTCATGCTTTCTTACATTCTTCTATCAACTTTCCCTTGCTGAAATTTAAAAGGTGCTGTTCATGCCTCCACTGCACTTGCCCAATATGAGCTCCGAATATCTGAAGTCAAAGAGGAGGCTTTCAGAAGAAAAGAAATCCTTGAAAAGGTCGATAAATGGATGAGTGCATGTGAGGAGGAGAGCTGGCTTGAGGAGTATAATCGGGTTTGTCCTAAATTGTTTAAATCACCACTGATTGTATTAAAATTTGAACTTTATCTCCATGTACAAGCAGGATGACAATCGGTACAATGCTGGGAGAGGTGCACATCTAACTCTCAAGCGTGCTGAAAAAGCTCGTGCCTTAGTCAACAAACTTCCAGGTACAGTTGTTTTTCCTCATCTCAAACTAATTCCTCCTGTGGATTCTACATATTTGATATTTTTCAATGGCGCTTGAATAGCAATGGCGGATGCATTGGCTTCAAAAACAGCAGCATGGGAAAACGAGTATGGTGTCTACTTTATCTATGATGGTGTAAGCACCCTTTCCCAGTTTCAACATGGCTAGTTTTTTACTTATCACAACTGAGCTTCTCTGCTATATCTAGATTCGTCTTCTTTCGATGATCGATAGCTATAAGGTTTTGCGGCAAGAAAAAGAAATGGAGGAGAAAAGACACAGAGTATGTTGATGCATCATCTCGTTTTAGTTTAACTTCATTCTTTCTTATCTTTTGAAATGATTTCTTAAAGGAGCAAAAGAAACTCCAGGGACAGCTTCTAACTCAACAGGAGACACTTTATGGTTCAAAACCAAGCCCAATGAAGAACCAGAGTTTGAAAAAAGGCAGAAGATTGTCATGCGGAGGAGGTTCGAGCAATAAAAGACTCTCCCTTTGTGGAGGAGCTTCTATTCAAACTTCCAGAGCTATTATGACTCCTAATCCAAAAAGAAATGATTGTGTGAATCCGGATACCGAATTATTCGCTCCCTCTTCCTGTAAGTTCTTAACAACATGTCGAGATTTCGCCACCTGAGATCGTTCCATGTGTTGTCTCAGGTTTGGACTTTACTATAAAGCAGCATTCTTTCAACATGCGAAATGCTAAGGAGGTGGAATCAACTATTAAGAGGAAGCCATTCTCTCCGATTTCTTCAACGGATTCATTGAATATCACAAATCACTTAGAAGACATTAACAGGAAGCAAGATGTGTTCAAGGAGTCGTTGTTGTGCAGCAACAAAAATGTCACTCCATTCACAACACCTTCTAAGCAAGCTGAAATAGAAAACAGAACCCCTCATGGTGCTGCTGCTGCTGCTGCTGCCTCAACTCCATCCACAGTGTTTATTCCAATGCAGATGGGCATCACACCAACATTTAAGCCGATCGACAATGAGATCGAGTACTCATTTGAAGAGAGAAGAGCTGGTTTTATCCTTCCAAATGCATTATTATTTGGGTGAAGTTGATGCAAGTTTCAAACACAACGTTATTGTTACATATTTGTCTCGCTTCTTTACTGTGATAGATATCTTCGTATCTAATGGAAGAAGTAGTTTTATCTTCATTCACTTTCATTATTCCATTGCATTGATTTGAGTTTAGACATGATTCCATCGCCATAAACAGAAGCAAAAACAGAGGAAGATTCGACAAAAACTTAGAAGGCGATTGATTGTTGAGGAAATACATAAATCCTAATACAATGTTGACAAAGATCACATTATTTGAGCTAGAATGATCTCCATGGAAGGTCTTTCATCAGGAGACTCACTGGTGCACGAGACAGCAAGTTTTACAAGCTGTGCAGCTTCAAGCTCACAAATCTGACCATGGAGATTTGCATCTACGAAGTTAAGGCTTCCAGATTCAGCAGCAGCACGTGTAGATGATGCAACATTTAGTTTTCCAGAGAGTATCTGAAAAACAAGAACCCCAAATGCGTATATGTCGCTTTTTTCAGTAAAACGTCCAGTTGTAGTGTACTCAGGGGCGAGATATCCCATTGCAGCACTGGCTTTAAGGGCTGAGAATACTGTATCGTTAGTGAGAAGCTGGTCAAGACATGAATCAGAAAGCAATGGCTTTGAGTTGTGGTTGATGAACACATTCTTGGCTGAGATGTTTTGATGAATCAAACAAGGCTTGAAGCTGTGTAGATACGCAATACCTGCAAAAGAAAACGCTGAGAAATGTGGAACGAATTGATTCTACGTTTATTGACAACGAACCTTTGGCGATGCCACTGACAATGGACAGCCTGGTGTTCCACTCAAGAATTCGATTGTCTCCATCTTTGAGATCAAGATACTGAAACAAACTTCCATTAGGAATGAAATCGTAGACGAGGAAACACAATCCACGACCTTTCGAGCAGCAGAAGCCTCGTAATCGAACAAGATTCTCATGCTTAAGAGAAGTAAGAATACCAAGTCCTTTCAAGAACTCAGCTTCTTCTGACTTACAGCAACTCTTTGTGATTCGTTTAACAGCAACAACTGATCCATCTCTCCATGTTCCTTTATATGTTGCTGAGTAATTACTTTTACCAAGGAAATTCTTCTCTGCAAAGTACTGAGTTGCATTCTCTAACTCTTGAAGATTCAGTCGAAATTTCTTCATAACTTCCTGTGAAAATCCAAAGCGTCGGTCCTCAGCAAGAGGATCCCATCCACTAGAGTACTCCAAACTTACAAGGGGTGATCCGTTTTTGTCATAATTTTCATTGCTATTATCGGTACTGTGATCACTGCCTCTTGTATCACTAGAAGAGCCTCCAATTTTCTGTATTCGCCTCCGGTAAATCGAAAAAACTATTGTTCCCACAGCTAACACAACTGTAGCAAAAACTATAACTCCCACAGCGAACGACGCCTGAGAGGTTTTAGTTCTTTTGGAGCAAGAACTACAAGTCAAGTTCATGTCAGCTGTTTCAGGGATATTCTTAGTTGACCCTCCTCCATAATAAGGCTCGGGCATTTGCGAATCGGGCTGAATCGAATCACTGCAGCTTCTCAGCGAAGGAAAGCTAGAACCACATAAACCAGAGTTGTTTTCGAACTGAAATCCATCAGCAAGCCGCTTCAATGCTTCAAGCATGAAACAAAAAAAATGTCACTGTCTACTTAAAAGATGAAAAGAGGGTATTAATGTTGAATGAAATGTCATTTTTACCAAGAGGGACATTGCCGGATAGTGAGTTGTTTCGAACATCAATGATTTCAAGCATTGGAGCATCAGCTAGTTTCGATGGAATCGATCCAAAGAGTCGATTGACACTCAGGTCTAATCTCATCAAAACTCCCATGTCCCCTAAGCTAGCAGGGATTGCACCGGTTAAAAGATTGGATTGGAGAGCAAGCACATTAAGCTTGTTCAGAGATCCAAGTTGAGTTGGTATACTGCCCGTGAAATGGTTATAGCACAGCTGCAAAACTACAATGTGGGAAATGACATATTCTCATGAGTCACAAGAAGGAAAAAACTCCCGAAAGTTTTAAGTTTGAAACTGTAGATACCTTGTAAGTTGTGCATGGTGCCAATGGCAGCCGGAATTTCCCCAGAAAGGTTATTGACATTCAAGTACAAATCAGTGAGTTCCGTCAAGTTGGCAACTTCCACCGGTATTTCTCCATAAAGAGAGTTATAATGTAAATACAAGCCAGTCAAGTGCTTCAGCCCACCGAGCGCCGGTGAGAGTTTTCCGGTGAGTCCTCTACCTTGCAGTGATATGTTTGCCACCTGACCTTTGTCATTGCAAGCTACACCCTCAAAAGTAGTTCCACAAGGGTCAGCTGTAGGGAGCCAAGAAGGCAAATGCAGATTTTGAGGGTCAAGGCTAGCTTTCAATTGGAGTAATGAAGTCAACTCAGAAACGCCGGTTGTGTATGAGATTCCAACAAGGAGAAGAAGGAGAAACGGAAAGGGAGAGGAAAGCATTTTGGTATGAGTTACTTATGAAACTGGATCTGGTTGTATAGTTGAGAAAAATGGAAGTAACCAGTAACCAGCGTATGCTGTGCTGACTGCACTACACAGTGGAAAAGAAAAGGTATTGAGATTCGGTAGAGATGGGAACCCGTCGGATGAAATAAGGGGACGTTTGAGATGAAGATTAGTAAAATTGAGGTTAAAAGCGTAATTTAAGTAGTGGTAAAAAGGACGGCACGTGACCCAGCCATATTTGTTATATATTTTATGGATTTATTGAGGTGTCAGAGCGTCAGTGGTCTGTACCGTAACCAAATTCAAAAATCCAAACTATTAAATATTAATTGATAATTTTTAAAAAGCAGTGTGTGTGTGTTTGCTTTTTGAGATCTTTTGTAAAAGAGCTTTATTTTTTTCTCCTTTTCATTACATTATACATTATATTATATGGGATATATTTTTTGTTTGCTTTTTGAGAAAGAAAGAATTAGTACCTGGGACTGGGGGGTAGAAAAATGTCATTTTCCAAAACAATACATAATAATGATTGAATATATTACAGGTTGTCTGTATGCTTATGATTTCGATTATTAAAAATGTACATAAATATAGTGGGCCCCACATGAAAGTAAATTCTGTTCGTAATTGGGCCTGGGCTGGGCAGAGAGATGGAATGTGGTGGGCCCGAGTTTGGTGTTAATTTATAATGGATTTTAGGATTCGTTTTAGTAATTAAACTTAACAAAAATTAGATGCGAAAATGAGATAAAAGACATAACAAATTTTACGTGAAATCCGAGTATCGAGAAAAAACCACGAAACACCTCCTGATCAATACCACTTGTCATATGTTGATTGGAACACCCACATATAACTAGCCCACTCCTCTAAGGAGACTACCCACACACATGGATCGTCCCTCTCCAAAGAAAAGTGCGGATCGTCTCAACATTTGGGCCGACCAATCAACAAAATAGTACTAGTAGTGGTTATTTACCCTTATCCATGACACATTAAATTTTGAGAGAAGAATGGTTGACTGGATAAAACAAACTGATAGCATGTGCTCATCCTTTATACGCAAAAAATGGATGGTGATTCATTAACCGACAAATACGTACAAAATGAGTAGACTAATTCGTTTTTCATTATATAATTCTATTTGTATTGTATTTGCCTATTTATACAACTTAACTCGGACTAGGTAAAATTTATTGAGTCGGGTATCAATGTTAAATTTGGATTGATTTAAGAGGTGTTAACGAATATATTAAATGATTTGTTCAAATTATTTATATTCAGATTTCTTCTTTCTTATACGTTATATCTAAACATATCCACTAAATAAAATTGATTTAACTTTAGAAATTCACAATGGTATTGTAACAGGTTTGAAAAATCATAAGTAATATTACTAAGAGTTAGTTTGACTTAATGAAATTGATCGGTTAATATCTACCAATTTTTCATTTGCAAAATAACATTGTTTCATAAAGTATTTGTGAAATAATCTTTTTTGTTTTCATTGTCAACTAATCTATATTAGGAAAGAGAAAATCATATATATATATATTTTTTGTAAATAAATTAAATTTAAAGAAATATATTATTTATTAAAAATAAATGTATAAATTAACATGTTTCCATAAATTATTTAAAAGAATATATAACTTAAATTATCAAAATATTTTTTATATATTTAATCAAAAATACATTCATATATAATATATTAACATCTAATCTCCCAAGTTTAAGTATTTACTACAATTTGATTAACATCTAAGGATGCTATTTTGCTAATTATGTCCTTCAAAGTATAAACACCTAATCATTACTTTAGCTTAATAAAGCAGATGAATTGCATTAAATTTTTGTTTGGCAAAACTGTATAAACTTGACATTGCAAATGTCCTGTTTTTTGGGTACAGTCAGATTGCTATGAAACAAACAAACAAATAAAAAAGTAACTATTGAACAACTTGTAAGTGAAAAATGTTGGGGTTGCACTACTCATCAAATGAGATGCTAATAATGGAAGATGAAACTAAATGTATGTAGCAATGGGAGTAGAATCACATACAGTTTCAATGAGATGGATCGAGGAAGTGAAGATGAAAGTATATGGTTCCTGAAACAAACCAAAGATTAGTAAATTTGAGTTTGCATTTCTATGTTTCAATGAATACCTTTGCAAATGATTCAATGCCCCGCAGTAGAGCGCATTGTCCGGTACATGATTCGATGTTTTGTTGCTGTTATCTTCGGGATTAACTATTCTCATGTACGTTTCCATTCCAAGATACCATCTATCCAGATTTTCACTCCTCATATTCCAAACACCAACATTGTCAAGAGAAACAAATACTGCTGTCCATCCTCCCACAAAAACCTTAATTTAACAACCAAATTCAGAATGCATTGAAGAAATATAAATATTCTCATCTTTACCTGCACGGTGGATCGTGATATTGCATCCCATCGATTGTAAGAGCCTCTATTGTTTTCACTCCATTCACCATATCCCATTCTACAACACACAACATAAATATCACCCACCACTTCATCACTGACTACTCTAACTGTATAATAAATATTAGGACATACCCAACAACAAAAAATGAATAGCCATCAAGATGAAATGTCTGAACAACTGATTCATTGTTCTGGAGTATGATTTCTATGAACCCTTTGTATTTTGCATCTATGATGGATGTATCTAGAACATGTGGTTGATCAAGTGAGTTAGTTGGGAAGTCAAGTTTGTATGCACCCTTAACCTTGTATGCATCAGCAAGATTTATCGGTGTATTGGGATTTATAAAAGAAATCCCATTGTATGATGCTCGAGGTATCCCATCAATCAAGGCAGGAGGTAGAATTCTAAGAAAATATGTATCTGTAACATTGATGGATCCATAATGGAATGAACCTTGTGGATTTGGACGAGCCCCGCTTGCAGAACCATTTTGCCTGATCAAGTTTCATCATTACAACATAAAAATAATTTAAATGAGAGATGAAGGTAGGCACCTGATAGAAATCGCTTGATTCAAAGAGTAAGATGTGTCATAGGCATCATTTGGAGGATCTGGAAGTGGGCCTGAAGCTGGTCCATTGGAGTTGGAGTAATGCAAAACTGCAACACCAGTGACCCTATTCCAATGAGATTCATTCACAAACCTAGCACTTGCCACTATGTAATAATCAGTGCTTGCATTTTGGTCCGTGGAGAGAAGAAAGGAGTAAGATTGGCCAACATGAATGTCCAAGCTACTGTAGTTTTGCATTGAGGTGTAATAACCCTCAGTTTCTACCAAAAGCAAATTGTGGTTCTGAATACGAAAGTTCAAGCAAGTTGAAGTTCCGACATTATGCACTCTAAGACGATATGTTTTGCCTGAATGAAAAAATACAGACTTTATCAAGAATCAGGCCTAATTTTTAAATTCAAAAAATGATCAACTTACCAGGATCAACATTAATTGATTCATAATGAATGCCATCGGGGACAAGAGATGTGTTATATCTATAAGGACCTTTTCCATTAATTAGAACACCATCAGGCATACCAAGCTCGCTTCCATTGTCAAGTGCAGTCCTTAGAGCCTATATGACAAGAGTGATGCAGTCAAGTTAAAAAAAATCTTACCATGATTAACTGAAAGTGATGATCACCCACCGTATGATTACGAATATACCAGTCACCAATAATGATAACTATTTCCCCATCAGGGGTGGCAAAAGGAACTTGTATGATTTCTCTGTTCATTATAGCAACAGGGCCAAAACCACCGGAAGCTCTGTGTAGGTTCAATGATGGGAAGTAAAAGAAGCTACCAATCTGATCCTTAACCTGAAACTGATAAGTCCAGTTCCATGTTGGGGGAATTGGACAATTGGTACCCTGAAGACCATCCTGCCATGACGAACGGCGCATCTGCATGCCAGGCCTATGAGAAACAATTTAATCAGAAAAAATGGAATAACTAGTAATTGTAGAAATCCAAACATACCATGTGATGAGCAGATTCTCATTTAGATTGTTCTTGACATTTACCACAACGTTGTAGTTAGTTGTGGCATTGATAACAGGACCTGGGAACTTGTTATTGACTGCTATAACCTACATGAAGGAATTGCAAAGTGAATTAATTAAAGAGACGGAATCAAATTTGTTGTAAAACAGAAAAAAATGGAAGAAGTAATTCCAAAAGGTCCTCCCCTTCAATCATCATTGAAAAAAACAGAAGACGGTGATAAATGCAGAGAATGAAATGAAGTAAAAACGTAAAGGAAGAATGAGAGAAATGGAACCTGTTGAGGAACTCCAAGTGGAGAAAGAGTGATGTAAGAGAAGTGAAGGTCGAAGTAGGCAACTGGGTCTGCGGCAAAAGAGAGTGGGAAGACGAAAACAATGAAGAAAAAGGCAAGTGTCGTCATTCAAAATAAGAAGAAAGTGTGAATGAACCAAGACTGGTGTTGGTTCCTTGTTTTTAAGGAGCAGTAAATAAAAGATTTATGGCGTGATGTGCGTGGGTTTGTTGGTCGTTCCATTTCTTACGCGTTTCCTAATCCCCAACTTACCCAATTTTAAATAAATATTCTGGCGGCACGATTTCTGGGGCCCATAACCCTATAATCCATTCCCACTTCATTCTATTATTATTAATAATTAAAAAACCAACAATATTTTAATGATCCGTTGGTAAGGTCCATATATCATATAATATATCATCCAGTACAAATTTTTATTTTTACAAATGTTAAATATATATTTAATTATATTTTTAGGGTTGGGACCCGAAAAAATAAAAACTCCACCCTAAAAACTGGTATTGAAGAGTACAAAAAAATAAAAATATTGTTAAGTGTGGTATACTGACCGATATAAAAACATAATGAGATTATTCTTTCACCCATTTTTGTACAGGACCTTATTTTGTACAGTACAACTCATTATCTATAGGTTATTAACTATGGTAACCTGCCAAAAGTCAGTAAGAAGTCATGATTTTGAAATTCATGACCGGATAAGGGCCGACAAAAGCCGTTACCACCCATTTCGGTGGTCGTCACTTGCAAGATCTGGAATAATTCGGCGATAATTGGGTACGATTCAAAGCAAAGTATAAGCGCAATGTTCACGGCTAGGTTCCGCAGCGGTAACGTGGATCAGAACGTCAATTCGGTGGAAATGTAAGTGATCTGTCGTAATTGTGTTTTGTAGAATAGTTTAAGGATATTTTACATAAACTGATTTGGGGATTTTGAAAAGAATGAAGAAAGTAGAACTGATCATCTTGTATTCTGGGTAAAACTTCTCGATCTGCGTCAAAATTGAAATGGTTTTACAATAAGCCATCTGTGAAAATTTGATGTGAAATGGTTGTGAATTATGAATAGAGACACCGTTGTGAAATATGAATGGGTGTTCAAATTGATAGTTGTATGCATAAGAGTAAAATTGGCATAATCTGTAGGAAACTTATTTGTAGATTTTTAGCACTCATGTGGTCTGCTGTGTGTTTTAAGTGGAAAAGTGCCTGTGAAATCCTTTAAAACTTCAGTTTACAATAAGAAATATTAATTTGAGAGAGAGAAACATGCATTTGAAGTCTATTTTTTTACATTTCAGTACTGAATGACTCAATTGTCTCCATTGTAAATATGATTTGAATATGACTTATTCACAAAATCTTCATTTCTCAATGCCTGCCAAGTCCATAACACACAAGTCTCCTAGGAAAAGTGCTCGCATAAATCGAGCGACATCCAACTCGGCCTCCCGTCTTAGATCGCCACGGTTAAGAAAAATGGAAAAGGGTAACACTTCATTCTTCCATCTCTATTACTTAACCCCCTTCAATGTATTTCTTAGTGGGATAAACAGGATGAAGTGATCATAAGTACTATCTCCTTCCTAGATTTTCATGTAAACGACAACGCTTCTCGGGGTTCCAGAGAGAGGGGAGTGGCACACGGTGAAGAGGTATTTTTAATAATTGGAACACGGACAACATGTGTACTACTGAAACTTCGAATTTTACTATGATACTATGCAGGTCATTAGAAAGAAAACTGTGTGGACAAAGGAGATGGAACAATTATTCTTGGAATGGCTTGATAAACGAGCTGAAGGAGGGATGACATTTAAGAAAGTGTACGCAATGACTTGGGATGAAATCGCTCTAGAAATGAAGCCAATCATTGGAAAAGTATTGACTAGAGTACAACTGTCGTCCAAATTCACACGAATGGAACACATGTATAAGCGGAGCCGGAAGGAACATTCGGAAACGGGGGGCGGATGGGATGCAGCCACGAATTCCGTGATACAATCACGAGATTCCGAAATTGGAATGGAGATGGTAAGCATTTACTGCAAGTCAATAGTTCAGATTTGATTTACTTCATAGAGATGATGTGTTAGATCACAAGTTTTTTGAAAATTATGCTCTGCAAAATGAGTTATATAGAGCAAAGGAGTACTAAGTGGAATTCATCGCAATCTTCTTAACGCATATCACATGGCTGCAGCAAACCATATTTGCCGTTAATTAACTACAGTTAGCCAGTTTTTATGCTTGAACTCATGAATGTGTTAGTACATATTAACCAGTTTTGTTGTTGTATACAATGAAATTTATGTATTATGATCGCAGACAGCTAGGGGTGGAGCAGCTAGAATTATGAACATGGATGCGATGGATCGTGTCTTCGGGAAGTCCACGGCAATAGGGGAATTTGTATGTACTCCAGCGACGATCCAAGAATAGGTGACTCTAATGATGCCTACAATTACGCACCGGTAATTGTAATTATCCTATTTATCCGAAGCCAAGAATAAGTGATTAAATTGTCTACGTAATATTTAAATATGTTATACACAACTACTTTTCTTCTAGCTTTAGTTTTTTTTAAATCTTCGACTGAAATCATTAACAGGCTTAGACTATTTTTCACATATTATCTTATGATGTATCACTTGTTTGTTTTTTTGATGAATTTCATTGTATGCACATTTTGGTTCCTTCCTAGTTTACTAGTTTTCATGAATTCTAGCTTCAATTATATAATTGAATACATAATTACAGGACTTTACAGATTTCATTCCCGAATACGAAGATACTCAAGGATTGGATCATGCTGAAAATGTGATACCTGAAGTACCTGAATCCAGCCATCAACCGTCTACATTACCAACCTATCCGGAGATGGATGATGAGACTTATGTAGTTGGTGGTAGACGAAGAGCCACACCTTTAACTGGACCGGCGTCGAAGAAGAGTAGAAGCTTCGATAAAATGAGTCTAGAAAGCATCACACAAGCTATGAAAGACGCCTTCCCACGTAAGTCTACAGCTTCACAACGTATTTTAGATGCGAATGAGACCGACATGAGCTGGTTAAGGTCTTCAGCTGCTCTTAAAGATGATCCCTTGTTAAGACGTGCAGCGCAGAAAATACTCCATAATCAGCAAAGTGCACACATTTTTAGTTTGATTGATGATGAAGAGGACAAGCTGGAGTTCATCAGGGATTGGTACGAAAGAAATGACTGATGAGCATGAATGAAGGAGGTGGTCTAACAGTTCGTGAAGTAGATCTCTATGTGGTACTAGGAATTACATTTTATGTTGCTGTGGTTTATGCGTTAACTATGCGATTATTGCTTATTAATTGATCGAGGAATTGATCGAATTTTGTATTAATTGAGGAATTGATCGATAAATGAGAGAATTGTTCCAATTACTCTCATATGAATGAGAGTAATTGTTCCAAAAATATTTGCAAAGTCACGCTTCACCTGCTTTTTTTCTCATATTCTTATTGCTTTTCTTCTCAAATTCTTATTGCAGACTAATTCACATCAATCAGTGGAAAAACTCAACCATGGTTGATTTTGTTTATAATAATCTACTGTACATAATTCAAAGAAAGAACATGACCAGTATTAACAAATTGTTTCAACCACAACATATTCATTCATTGTTTTCATAATTAATTATATTTTTAGAATTGAATCCGAAAAACCCAAAATTCAACTCTAAAACTCGGTATCAAACGATATGAAAGAAATAGTAGTATTGTCCAATGAGGTATACCTAAAGGTATAAAAGCATTGGTATTAAAAAATTGTTTTATCATGGATTTTAAATGATAAATTCAAAAATAACAAAGACATTATTCTTTTTTTCAACCAAACTTGGAATTAGCTCCAATTTTATACACTTTGACATCACATGTCTACAATCTACACCTACTGTTAATCAAAATTTTAAAAATACAATTAATCCTTTTGTAGTTCTCAAATAAAATTTGACATAAATTCCAAGTTACCTTGACAAATATAAAATTGCTTTCAAATGATACACATAAGACATATAACATCAATCAATTTTGGTCATACCCTCCTCACATAGCCATAACCTGATTCGAGTTGTAGAAATCTCGAATATATGCTGAATTCATCTTCCATATCTTCACTTTTGCCTTCACTCCGGCCATCGTTGCGTTATTGAACATATATATTCCTCCAACACCATTGCTAGATTCCGTTGGATAAACCCTCGAAGTGATCACTCTCCTTCCTCCTTGAGCAAAACTCTCTACTATCGAATGATCAATCTACAAGTACAACTTACAAGTTTTGCATTTTCCATTCCATGTTTAAGCATATCGAAATATATCTCACCAGTGATCGAATTCTTAGCTTTTCCCCTTTCACCACCGGTACGCTGCTCCCGTACACCACTCTACTCACGTCAAATGCTTTCGATGACCTTAATTCATCAGCACAAAAATGATATTCTATCTGACCATTCGGTCGCTTTACAATGTACAAGTACACACAAGTTAATTCTGATAGCTGATTGTAAGCGAGCATTGCGATTCCAAAAGGTCCCAATATTCCTCGACTAGCTGCACCGCCGCTCGTACTGCAGTTGTACTCCTCATCACTCTCTTCAATCGAGGATGTTTCATCCACTTCAAAAGAGGCCTCTATATCCAACTACATTATCATGAAAATGTCACCTAAATAAAAAATTGTTCAAAACAATATATAATATAAGGTCAAAGCAGCAGACCTGTTCAACGGACTCAAATAGGAGAGGCACTATGGAGCCAGGTTCAAGCTCCACATCGCTGAACTCAAAAGCTTCCCCTCTCAAGTTCTCCACCTCTTCTACAGGCCATTGCAGAAGATTAAACTCAATTTTCTGATCAATCACGACAGTTCTTGGTATGGACTACATAAACAAATCATATATGGTCAATCAATAAGGTTATGAAAATCAAATTATGATCTCATTTTTTGGTTGTAGATTTTACCTGCACACAAGCCCAACCTTTGAGGATATCAACACGTTCAGCATCTGTTTCCCTTATCCAACCCCACAAAATCCTCCTTTTCTTTTCATGATCGTAGAATGTTTTTGAAGCATAATATTCACCGTAATCGTATCTCAAACCAATTCCAACGTCCAAAGCTGGGTCGTCCGGAGTCCACCTGTTCGTCACAGCATCATAAGTCCCCAGTGCATAATAGTCTTGTTTATTATCATCCAAGCTCGCCTTCAACACATGTTTCACCCCAGCTCCGTTCACAGAAGTATCCAACCCATATCCGGCGTCTATTGGAACCGGATAGAAATCGATGCACTCCCACATGCCCGTACCCGGAACAGAGTGCAAATACCCATCCATCAGCTCGTACTCCACGAAATCGGGCGTCTCATAGACGATCGCGATACCAGTTTTATTATCCTTGGATCCGATTGTAATTCGCCACTTGTCACCACTTGGAGCAAGCCATGCTGTCGAAGGATCCCGAAAGTCCGTTTTCCCAATCCCGATGGGCGGAGTAAGGATTGGATTTCTAGGATGCTTGACCCAATGTAGGAGAAGAGGATCCGAGAGGTTAGCTGGAATAGCGAGGCATTGAACCTGAACTCCATCATTGGTATCGCCAGTGTAAAGCATAACAATTTTACCATCGGGAAGGATGGTAGCAGAGCCAGTCCATACGCCGTTAATATCATACCAATGATCTGGAACAAGGGCATAGGGAAGAAGGAACCAGTGAATGATATCCCTAGAGACAGCGTGACCCCATGATATGGTGCCCCAAACTGGTGCATCCGGATTATATTGGTAGAACAAATGGTACCATCCCTTGTAATACAATGGGCCTGTATTTATAAAAAAATAGAATAATAACAATATATGACAAATCATTTTTAAATATATTTGATATGATAATCTTAAATTTTTAAATATATTTACCTATTCATAATTTATGTAAAAATTTAATATAATATATAAATTGTTTAAATATAATCATGTTATAATTATTAAAAATAAGAATAAATTTGTAGAAATTCTAGATTGAATGGACTATAAAAATGTCGATGTAACATGATTTATAAAAAAATGAATCACATTGAAAACACCAAACTAGTTATGCTATCACTATTTATTAAATAACAATGATTTTATATTTGATTTTAACAACATTAATAAATTATAATTTTGAATGATACACATTATAATTTTGATTTGTTTTAGTTTTTGAAAATATGAAGGAAAGAAAACAAATGTATCAGTTAGGCTACAGCTAATACTATCCTTGAGTTTGTATTTAGTTGAACCGGAATAATTATAAAACCGTTTGGGGTCCCACAGAAATTAGGGGGGCCCATTAAAGTTTTGTTAGAAGATGAATAAAATAAATGGGAGACAATTAATGATTATTTATTAATAAAAAATGAATGTAAATGAGTTTGACTTACCATCAGGATCTGAAGCAGACGACGAGAATCAGCAGAGAAATGCAAAGAGAAGAAAGTAATGAGAATAGAGTAAAGAGTGTTTTGTAAAGGAAATAGGATAGGGAACACGGACCGTTCATCCAATTATTGGGCGGTTGAAAATGAAAGGCGGTCCTTTGCCATGATAGCATCTCATTAGTCCAAGAGAAGCTCAATTCTCCGCTCTGAAAAACCTTGTTCCGAGACACCGGATCCGCCTGAATCAAAGAGACAAAGAATAAGGAAAGGAAGAGCATCAACACGTTATTCCCGTGGGAGAAGACGGTTGCCATCCGAATACTTGAAAATGGAGTGAATTTATTGGGCATCTCTCTCTGTCTATTGGAATATAAATACTACATTTCATTGACGCCCTTTCCATATTGGAATACAATGGGGGAATTCCATTGGAAATTCACATACTTACTACTTCTGTTCTCTATCCATGTAAATCACTAATAAATTATTACACACCCGACCCGAACAGACATTTCATTATGGTATGGATAAGTGTATCCCTAGTTATGATGAATGGCTAAAATGTCATTAGTTTATTGGGAATTAATCATTTTCTCATACTTATTATACGGGTACGACTGATTTTTATATTTGAATAGTAAGTATGTAGATTTATTTGAATTTTTAATTTATTTATAAACTAATATTATTTAACAAAAATATTGATTTTACTTATGTTTTAGAAACCCTGATACCAATATTTGAGTCCACGAATAATCATGGATTTTTTTTATTTAATGAGCATTAGTGTGAAAATATGACTGGGAAATAGAATATACCTAAAATATTAATATTTGACGTAATAATGAAAAAAATAATTGGCATTAATAATGACAAGTAAGCAAGTATAGGTTGCAATAGAGACATGCAACGTGGTTCAGTTCCTCATATCAATCAATATGTCTATGTCGTCATTTAAATTATAATGAAGAGATAAATGATTCAAAATTATCAGTGGTTGTCATTCACTCCGACACTATTATAACATGTGTAGGATGCNAGTGATCGTGTTGTCATAAAATGACTTTTTGCCCTTATTTTCAAATAATTGTTTATAACTTTAAAATTATATTTCGTATAATTTTATGATAAATTCGTTATGTCAAAATTACATTTTTAAATTATTTTATATATTTTTATAGTTTAAACATCTGATTCATAAAATATAAGAAGTTATTTATTAAAATTATTTTTTTAAAAAAATAAATTATAATTACCAAGGGTAAAATTGACATTTGACAGGTACGTTTTGGTGATAGTTGGGTTAAACCAACTGTAAACTCACCGTTGTTTTCTGTGGTCGCACAAATGCAGTTATTAATGATGTTTGGTTAAAATAGAATACAATTACGATACGTTCACCGCACCGTCCGATAGATTGAGTTTCCAAACTAATAGTAGTAGTATCCTTGAGTTTGTATTTAGTTTACCCGACTACATAGGAATAAATTATAAAACCGTGTAGGGTCCCACAGAAATTAGGGGGGCCATTATAGTTATGTTAGAATATGAATAAAAAAATAACTACTTAGTAATGAAAAATGAATGTAATTGAGTTTGGTGACTTACCATCAGGATCTGAAGCAGACGACGAGAATCAGCAGAGAAATGCAAAGAGAAGAAAGTAATGAGAATAGAGTAAAGAGTGTTTTGTAAAGGAAATAGGATAGGGAACACGGACCGTTCATCCAATTATTGGGCGGTTGAAAATGAAAGGCGGTCCTTTGCCATGATAGCATCTCATTAGTCCAAGAGAAGCTCATTTCTCCGGTGTGAAAAACCTTGTTCCGAGACACCGGATCCGTCTGAATCAAAGATGATAGTTTTCTGTCGACTCCATCAAAGAGACGAAGAATAAGAAAAGGAAGAGCATCAACACGTTATTCCCGTGGGAGAAGACGGTTGCCATCCGAATACTTGAAAATGGAGTGAATTTATTGGGCCCTCTCTCTCTGTCTATTGGAATACAATGGGGGAATTCCATTGGAAATTCACATACTTACTACTTCTGTTCTCTATCCATGAAAATCACTAATAAATTATTACACACCCGACTCGAACCGACATTTCATTATGGTATGGATAAGTGTATCCCTAGTTATGAAGAATGGCTAAAATGTCATTAGTTTATTGGGAATTAATCATTTTCTCATACTTATTATACGGGTACGACTGATTTTTATATTTGAATAGTAAGTATGTAGATTTATTTGAATTTTTAATTTATTTATAAACTAATATTATTTAACAAAAATATTGATTTTACTTATGTTTTAGAAACCCTAATACCAATATTTGAGTCCACGAATAATCATGGATTTTTTTTATTTAATGAGCATTAGTGTGAAAATATGACTGGAAAATAGAATATACCTAAAATATTAATATTTGACGTAATAATGAAAAAATAATTGGCATTAATAATGACAAGTAGACAAGTATAGGTAGGTTGCAATAGAGACATGCAACGCGGTTCAATTCCTCATATCAATCGTTATATCTATGTCGTCATTTAAATTATAATGAAGAGATAAATGATTCAAAATTATCAGTGGTTGTCATTCACTCCGACACTATTATAACATGTGTAGGATGCAGTCCTCATCAATCATATTCATACGTAGGAAGAAATTGAAATAGAGAAGAAATAAGTGTGTTTGTGTTGTATTTATTCATGGATCGTGGGGTTGTTCTTTGTATTTACAGTTAGAGTTGGACAAGATTATTGACAGTGAGCACCACAGAATTCGTTCTCTGCAGATCCTGCAACAACTTCCTACTTCAGCAAAAAACATAATATGTAATAACATCAACACCTACCTCCAATATAATCTCATTGTCCACGTGTGGAAGCACTTCTCGCACAGTTTCAGCCATGGACAATATCCTTGCACGAGAGTTACCCGATGTACTCGTGCTCGTGCTCGCTTCGTTCGTATGAAATAACGTATCTTCCCCAACACCTGCCAATTGTCGCATTACTCGACTTAACCCTGACGTCCCACCTCCATCCAATCCCAGCCACCTTGTATCCATTCCTCTCCTCCTGATCCAATCAATAACACACATCAATCAATCAGACCCGACCATATACATAACACAACACATGGTATCTCTATACCAATCACTAGTGTCTGTGTTCTGAGACTCGTCGACACGCAGATTTTGCCTATCGAATTCACGAGCAACCTCCTCATCTCTTGAAATATCTTCCCTCTCACTATTTGTCCTCTCTGTAGATCTGCTCCCAATGAGCGGTTTACGACAAGTAGGGCACGAGTAGCTCTCACTTAGACTTTGGTCCAACCTGTCATTCGCTTCGACTTCACTTCACAATGACATTATATTGTATTGTATCGTATCATCATTGAAAGGGGGATAAAGGAATACCAAGATCTCAAGCATGCAAGATGGAAAAGATGTTTACACGATAGTTTCTTGGCCTTGGCCATTGGTTCCTAAACGATTCATAATGCGTTTGAGCAATGCTGTGAACCAATATGATTAAATCGAACAGAACAAAAAGGAGATTTACCCTACAAATTGCACACTCGTCGTTGTATAATTGAAGCTCTTCAGATGTAGCATCAGGAAGTGCTCCATGAAGCGTTCCTAAGGCTATCCTCAGTTTGATGAAACCTTTAGACCGCTTCATAATCCCAGATAAAAGGGTCTGAATAAAAGCAAAATTGGTAACAATTGGATAGGAGAATATGGATTACGATCGCAAAAATAAGTTAAGTGGACTCTCTTACACGGATATTTAAGAATAAGACAGCATCGATAATATGGAAAGCCATCCCATGAAGCCACCAAATGTGTAGATAATGAGCGAGGGCCATCACCATCGTCATAATGTCCAGAAAAAAACCAAAATCCCGGACAAGCACACTTTTGCATTCTCCAAATGAACCTATTAACATATACGAACAGGAATATAAGCTCAAACATGATCCCAAACAAGCTGAACCACTCAAAAAAACTGTTTCAGTAAGTATTTCCGAAGCATGCTCAAGAAGCTGAAGTAGTTGTAAATTATCGAAAAACTGCATTCCTAGCCCACAGAAACATATTTTTCTTCTAACAATTCGAAATGGAACAAGAAATCATGGGTGACTCGCTTTATCGAGATTGTAGGAATTGCAACATTTGTATTTGTTTCCATACCTAAACCGATGGATTTATCTTGACTTCTCCGGTAAAAAATAATAATTAAAAAGAATCCAAAAACTCAGAAACCATGGCACATGATCAATTTATATGCATAAAATAAATGTATTGTATTTACTCAGATGTCCACAACACACTAACCTGCAGGAGTGAAATCAAGTACTTTTGAAAATCGACATTTTACGAATTCTGACATTGAGTGATGCAACCAAATTTCAAGCAACTGAAACCCGTGAACCACAATGGCCTACAGATTGAGTTACCTTACTGTTACACATAACCACCAGAGTGTCTTATTAGTCTATTGGTTTCTGTAAAATTCCTCATTACCTGGAGTGTCTCAAAAGCAATGCTACAAGGTTCAAAAAATAGCAGCAAGTATATCTTTGAACTTGTTTCTCGGTATATTGTCAGGCACAACAGTATCCTGCAATCATGAACAATGTGACGGAGCTGAAACTGTTTATACAATCTTACAAACTTCGGGAAACAACAACGAAATACAAATTGTATAAGCAAAAGGAAGTACCAGAACAGATCTAAGGAGAAAACTAGCAATAACGCAGAATACACACGGAAGTATGTCCAAGGAGCAGCAGAAGGACAGGCATTCAATCGCTCGAGCCTATCTCTTGCCAAAGCTTGAAACATCTACTTATGCACCAATAAGTAATAAGACCAATTTATACACTAACTCAGAAATATCAAAACTTTCCTCAGAACCTTTAGGAAACAAAGCACAACCAACCAAGTTGACCATAGCCCTGCTTGAAACACGGTTGGTGGAACGACTAATGGTAGGAAGGTTCCCTGTACACCAGCCATACAATAAATAAATAAAAAAAATACCATAAAATATATCAGGTTAAATCACTCAAGAAGAATGGCAACATCGTTCACAGATGGTCATCAGAATATTAAAATACAATTAAAGGTATTAGCTATCAGTATTCCTCTATGTTAATTAAATTCATTTTGAAAAAGAATATTATTCAGGCCAGGTGAGTAGACAATCAACCAAATCGAATTAACGTAGTCAAGCAATATATGCAATCTAGATCCAGAATGAAAGAATTCAAATGTAAAAAGGAATAGCTATAAAGCGGAACATGTAAGAGGCACCTAACAGAAGGGGAAAAAATAAAATCTATTCATTTTAAAAAAGTCCAGCACAGTTAAAGCAAGCAGGCAGTAGTTTTTGCGAAAGCTGAGTTTTGCAAACATGAATAAATGAACAAATTCATATTTAACCTTGTAAATTATGTAATTAACAAGCCGTTCAAGCAACTTTCGAATCTCGGATGTGTACAGCTCTGAAAAAAATATTTTCTGCATAAAAGAGAAGGGAGTGAATCTGAAAACTATCAGTTTTTTTTCTTTTCAGATTCCTAATACTTCAAAAATGTGAACTTTACCTTCAAACTAAGAATTATTGAGACGAATAAGTTGACTGAAAAACTAGCAATCAGTGTGAGAGTTGTGCATGAACTGAAAAGTAACTCCCATGCATAAGTTGGATTGCTCGAGTTAACATAATTGTTACTCAACAGGTCCTCCAATCTAAATTTTCCAAGTGACTTTTCCGTCCAATGCAGTAGCCCAGCCAGGCTCAAAATTGTACAAACCACAGAGATGGACAAGAGTGTGACACCCATGGAGAACTATGCAGTCTTTTCACCAGCACCAAGGTCCCAAAATATCATGAGAGACAAGTTGGCATTATCCTCTAACCACAAAAAGTTATAGAATACCATCAGCTTAAAGCAAAGATAATGAATTTCTAAATTGGGAATAATGTTTCTATGGTAATTCATTTATAAAACAAGCACAATATATTCAATTATAATAAGTGCACTCAGATGCACATAAAAATAATAATTTGTAGATCAGTGGCCGTTATGGTGCTCACTTCGCCAGTAATACCCTACAAATCCTCGCCACTTCAAACAGGACAATATGAACTAATGTTAAAGACCTGTTAGCCAACGGAATGGGCAATGCCTTCCACGAAAATATACAAGATTTGATCAGCAGATTTTTATTAGAACAGGGGTGCAAGTCAAACCCTAAGATTGAACGAGAAATACCCGACACATCTTCAGGCGATGGAGAATAAGGAAACGGCAGCATACAGGAGACGAATTGGGCTGCTAGAGCGTGACGAGACATCATGAAAAAAACAAAAATTAGCAACAGAGTCATCAGCGAAAGAAGCAAACACCCAGATATAAAAAAATGAAAACATAAATAGAACAACTTTAACGCAAGCCCATCGAGAATTACCATGAGCAAATTGAAGGCATCGGCGAGTAAGTTGGAATCTGGAAATCCTTTTTTCGCTTACCCACCCAGAAATCAGAATACAGAGTTTCCGCGAGAGAATAAACAAAAGAAAATTAAAGTTGAGAGTTTTGGTATATTCGTCTCTATATATACACTATACATACATGTTTCCATATTTTTATTATTTTGACAACTTTGTAAAAGAAATATTGCTGTTATCAGTTGTCAATTGCAGAGAAGAGAATATTGATCATCATCTTCCGTCATCCGGAGGGCGAGAGGAAAGAAATATTGATTTTATAGGTAGGGGCTGTAAGAGAAGCCGATCAATAATACTTGTTCATCTGTAAAATGGAATATTTCTCGAAGCTCTTGGCGCTGAGGCATAGAATTTGTGTTGTACGAATGAAATTTAAATATTTTAAGACCAAATTGGGGATAACGGAGATATCATCGGCTTCAATCCATTGTGTTTTTGGTGAGTCTGTGTAAGGAGTACCAAAATGGTACTTTTAAGTTAGCTTGTAAATGGCCAGACACATCAGATGATGATTCTTCGACCGAGAAAAATCTAAAGTATTTACAAGCACATGAGAATTGTGAGTTCAAGTAAGCTCTTTTCTTTTTGGCTTGGCTTCATGAAGCATGGAGACGACGTCCCTCATTGACGGCCGATCTGCAGGATTCCGGCTAGTGCACAGCAATGCGATCCTAAGGACCAATGTCATTTCTTCTCTCACGGATGCGAGTGATGCACCAGCATTCTTATCCAGCACGTTGACGGTCTTTATATTGTTCCTCACCCAATCAACTATACAATTTCCTTCTCCAAACTCCGCCTCCACTGACCGCTTTCCGGTAACAAGCTCCAGCAAAACCACGCCGTAACTGTAGATATCGCTCTTCTCGTCAACTTGCAATGAGCATCCGTATTCTGTTAACGAAGAAAAGGTCAAATAATTCATCATTTTAATCAATCAAAATTATAAAAAAAACGGACCAGGGGCAATGTAGCCGTAGGATCCAGCGATGATGGACATGGATTCATGGCTTTGGAACAGCTTGGCTACCCCGAAGTCCGCTACACGCGCCTCCATATCGCCGTCAAGTAGAATGTTACTCGGCTTCAGATCGCGGTGGACGATCGCTGGATCACAATCGTGGTGAAGGTAGCATATTCCCTGCGCGACGCCTTGTGCAATTTTGTATCGGGTGACCCAATCCGCCGCCGTGTCCCCACCCTTACTCTTATCATGCAACAGATTGTCGAGGCTGCCGTTGGGCATGTATTCGTACAGCAGCATCGTGCACTGGTTGTTGCGACAGCAGCCCAATAATCTAACAATGTTTCTGTGCCTAACGTTGCCGAGAACGTCGACTTCAGCTAAGACGCCGCGTCGCCGTCGAAGTGCACCCTCCTTATGCTTGCCCCAAAGCTTCTTAACGGCGATTATTTCACCGTCTGGCATCTCCACCTTGTAGACCGATCCAGTCCCACCCATTCCGATGATCTCATCGCTGATTGCGAGGCACTCGAGCACGTCATCTGCCGTGAAGTTCAGTTTCTGAAACGCCGTCAGTTTCCACGGACCGTCGATGTCCGATAACCGACCTCCGTGAGTCACTTGGAAGCAAATGCTGCCAGCGGTCAGAATGAGAACCCCAATTCCAAGAGAGGCGACTATTATCAAGAGAATAGTACCTACTGTCTTCTTCGGCTGCCGACGAACCTCCACTGGCTGAGAGACCAATCCATCTGTTTTACATGGGTTCTTGAGTATTTCGCCGCAGAGACCGCTGTTTCCGGTGAAAGACGAGGGATTGAGAGCGGAGAAGACAGGGTCGGAAGAGGGGACAGAGCCTGTTAACTGGTTGTACGAAACGTTGAAATTTTCCAAAGTAGAGCAGTTGTTAAAATTGGAAGGGATGGCCCCCGTCAACAAATTGTGCGACAAATCGACATCAGTTATGGAAGGAAGTGCAGAAATTTCCCATGGAATAATTCCCGTCAGAGAATTCCTGTGAAGATTCAGGCTTATCAGTTTTTCACAGTGACCAATGTCCCAAGGAATGGAGCCACTGAGGTTGTTTCCACCGAGCTCGATCTTGTAAACATTTCTGCACCCAACAAAATCTGGGATTTTTCCCTTGAGAAACGATGAACTCGCCGATAATATCTGCAGATTTGGAGCTTCCCATATACTTTCCGGAAGCTCGGAGTTGAAGAAATTCTCAGAAATATTTAACAGCTCAAGGTTCAATGCATTGCCAATGTCCGGAGGAATCGGACCGGAGAACTTGTTCTTGCTTAGCTCTAGGTAAGTTAAGTTCGGCAACGACACAAATCCTGTTGGAATTGAGCCGCTGAGGCTATTGTTGTGAATTCTAGCGCGGGTCAAGGAAGTGCAGTTGGCTAATGAAGAAGGAATCCCACCAGAAAATTGGTTTGAGAAGAGTATTAGTCTTGTGAGCTTCTTGCTTAGGCAAAGATCCGGCGGAATTTGGCCGGAAAGGGAATTTGACGAGACATCAAGCTTTAGAAGCTTTGCATTTGAGCCTAGTTTCTGTGGCAGAATCCCAAACAGAGAATTGTTCCACAGAGACAGAGATTCCAAATTAGGAAATTCACCCATCTCTTCTGGAATTTCACCGATCAACTTATTGTTCATCAGTAACAAAGTGTTCAAGTTCTTCCAAGCTGAAATTTCTGCCGGAATATTACCTGATAGACTGTTGTCAGATAGATCGAGAACCTGTAACGATCCCATATGAGCCCATTTCGCCGGAATAGAGCCGGTGAAATTGTTATTGAAGAGCAACAAAGTCTGTAATTTGGCCAATCCTCCGAGCTCCACCGGAAGATTGCCTGATAAGTTTGCATTGGACGCATCGAGATAAACCAAGTTTGATAATTTGGAAAACTCAACAGGGAGGCCATTGACGTAAGAATTGTAGCCTATTTCCATGTGTTGAAGCTGGGACAAGACTCCCAACTCCGCCGGGATTCGGCCTCTAAGTGAATTCCCATGCAAATACAATGATTTCAGTTTCAGAAGATTACCAAAGCTGGCCGGGATTTCGCCGTCGAAGTAATTTCCTCCAAGATTCAGATACTCAAGATGTTGAAGTAAAAGGAGTTCCTCCGGCAAAGGGCCAGTGAAACTGTTGCTATAAGCATTGAAAAACTGTAGATATTTGAGGTTTGAGATCCCAATAGAGAAGGTGGAGTTGAAGAAATTGTGATTAATATCCAACGTCCTGAGGTTCCGCAGCTCAAAAATATGAGATTGCAGAGTCCCATCAAAGGCATTCCTACTCAAATTAAAATCCATCAAATGTTGGAGGTACCGGATTTCAGCCGGAATCCGACCAGAGAGATTCCGGCCCGACAAGTCCAACTTGACAACCCGTTTTGAGCTCCGATCACATTCAACTCCGGTCCAGGAGCACCACACGGGACGCCGAAACCCAAGACCAGTATCCCAATCCCAATCCCAATGATTGAAGAAACCTTGAGGGTCAATAAGGGAAGACTTGATGATAAGAAGAGATTGAAGATCCTGAGAGGCCATTGATGAGACAGCGAAGATGAAGAGCAGAGAATAAGAGTAGAAGAAATTCATGGTTTGTGGGGGTAATGTCACTGAGGAAAGGGAAATGGAGATTTTAAAGAGATGTGTGGACTCTGGAGGGGGGGTTGCTTTTTTGGAGTGCAATGGGTGCAGAGAATGTTTGTTTTTACATTTTATTTCATCATCTCTCCCTGTCTTTTTTAGTTTACTTTAGAGTTTAGACTAAAGATGATGGTGAAGGTGAAGGTGAAAATCCAAACTTTGTCGTTGGGTACGGCAGATAGACACAACAAAATGAAACTTCATTGTCGTATGGTACAATTGTCTTTTCAATTATTACTTTGTCAATGTTGTTGTGTATATGTACTAATATTTTTTTGGGGGAAAACAATTATAATTAATACAATGCAATAAGAATCAAGTTGATTATATTAGATTAGAAAGGTGAGTGCATTTTTGGAGCGTTTGTTTTATAATTTTATTTCATGGAAAGAAGAGTTGGGGTTGGGTCCACGGGAAAGGGGGGGACTCTCTCTCACGCTTAACATAATCCTTTGCAAAAGGAATTTTAATCATGATGCTACGTCCCAATCTTCTACTTGTACACAAGCAACATCTAGAGAGTCTCTATCATATTGCAATTTAGTCTAAAGAAACAAGGAAATGGTTTCAATATGGGAATGATAAGTTATGATGATATGTTGGTTCCATGCGTTACCTACCGCCTTAGTGGAAACTGGAATGAGATTGAGGCCTCAACATAATCATCACATTCCCCCNCCCCCCCTCCAAACTTTCTCACCTTTTCTCACTATTTCTCCAACTTTTCTCTATCACGCCACAACTCATACCCCTCACTTTTTCCAATGTTTCCATCTTGCCCTCATACTAATTTTCCAGCTTGGGCTAAGCCAAAGATAAGGTCCGGTCTTTTGTGGTACACATACTTTTGTTTAACAATTTCAATCTTTATTCATTCAAATAATCAAATAACAAGAGTCATATATATATATTAATCTCATTATCTAACTAAAATATTTCTAATATATATGTATATAAATAAATAAGAACAAACCTATATATGTATTATATGAACACACGATTACTTAACTTAAATATGTATCGAACATGTATGGCATATACTTATTATTCGATATATCGTATATACCATATATTTATATTATAATATAAATTGAGAGATAAAAGAGAAAGATAATATGATTCTCATTCACTTAATCTCAATAAAGTATTACATTGTTTAAATTTATGTTCTAAAACCGAATCTATACGAACCGGTGATCCTTCCGGTTCGGTCCAAACCGGTTTGACTCGTTTTTTATTTTTTAATGTATTTTAATTATTTTCTCCTTCTTATTTTATGGGTCATTTTCAAATTTCTGGGTAATTAACAATTTGATATAGAATTATGATCGACGGGATTAATTGTAAAAATTGCAAATTTATGCATAATTTGAACGAATTGGTTTTGTGAAAAAATGGTGGATTTCTAAGGTTTGAGTGCTGGGAGCTGTGGGTGCTGTGAAAAAAGGTTGAATGACGTGGATGAACGAATTGATTTAAATTCTTATTTAGATTAGAGTTTTGGTTTCTTTAACGGAAGAAGAAATGGGGGAGGTCGATTTTACAGTGCATCGAGGGCTCGTGTGAGTCATGATTCTCTGCGTGTGACGTAACATCTAGCCATTCACGGAGTAGTTCTGATGAATCTCCTCCGGAAAAGTACAAGCCAGGAGTTGCTGTTACGACCTAGTTTTTACTTCGGCTGGTTTGTACAGAGAGCATTCCGCCAATTGACCTTCGAGTTTAGCAGCAAGAAGTAAAAACCACACCAAAAGCGCAGCAAGAAGCTGAAGCTAATCAAGCCGTGACCAGCTTCTTCAACATAATAAAGCAGCCTTCTCACATTGACCCTGATAGTTTAATCCGCTTGTTCCATGAGCTACAACCCGACAACGTGTCTGGGGAGTATCAGGCGGAGTGTCTGGCCGAAATCGACGAAGAAGATTACGGAAAAGAAGACCTTCACGAGATCCGCCTTACTGTGCAGATTCTTGGAAGGGCCGCGTCTGCAGTTACACACAAATATCCTTTTTACTTGTACAATTAATGAACCGGACCGGTTTTATTCCCGGGTCCGGTTCAGACCAGCTGGACCGGGTAAAACCGGTCTGATTTTATAACACATGTTTAAATATTTACTAAACTAATCAAATAAAGAAACAAATATTAAATTTGAAATATTCATTTGATTGTAAATTACAATCAAAGGAAAGTTATTGTTTCCATGATTGATGAGAATATTTTTATAATCGATCATGTAGAACAATCTTCATATGGAAATCTTGACATCCCTCCTCAAGTTGGAGCATGCAGATCTCGGATGCTTGACTTGTTTAGAAGAAATGTAAATTGAGCTTTCCCCAAACTTTTAGTCATCATATATGCGAGCTATTGTCGGGTATTAACATGCTTTAGAGTGACTTCATTTTCGATAACGAGATTTCGGATAAAGTAACAAACAACTTCAATGTGTTTGGTAAGCTCGTGGAAGACATGATCTTTGGCTATGTGAATAGAATATTGGTTGTCACAGAATAACCACATGGGTCTTGTATGAATCACTCCCAAATCGCCTAATAATCGTTTAAGAAATCTCAATTCACACGCTATGGAAGCCATTGCTCTGTACTTAGCTTCAGCGGATGATCTTTGATATTACCCGGGTATATTCTCTTGTATTTATCCTAACCCGGGGGTTCGTCCGACGTGGTTAAGTAGTATTTTCGGTATTTTCATATTTTATCACAAGACATTCCGAGGGGGTATTCTCATAATTCAGGCTCGTTGGGCCCCGTATAAAGTTTTTGTAGGCGTTTTGGGATGTTTTGAGTTATCCCGGCCCCGGACGGGGCCAAGGGTATTTTTCGTAATTTGCCACCCGGGAGCACATCGGTCGGGTGCAACGATGTTATGTGGCTGCGTATTTACTGCTTGGAGGCAAAGAACTAATTTTGCGAGGTTTTCCGGTATTTTCTCATCGTATTTCCGACTAATATCTCGACGGGATAGGTTCCCGAAACTTCGGGATCAACATGACATTTATTATATTATAATTGGAGGTTATATAAGTGTTTTGGGCTAAGTGAAGTAAACTAGGCTTATGGGCTCAAGTAAGTGAATTTGGGCTAGATTTATCTATAAATACAAGCCCCAGTGCATTTGGACGGGTTCAGACTGTTATCACACTTCCCAAGACAAAGTACTATTCTGCATACTGTAAAGTCGTGACTTTTCGTCCGTAGCCACGACTTGTTGCCTTCCTAGCAGCCTGAGTCGCGACTTATTGATCTTCATCCTGCATCCGCGACTTGTTGCTCGTACATTATATTTCGCGAGTTATTGCTCTGCTGCACGCAGTCGCGACTTGTTGCTACCCAGCCTGTCTCACGACTTGTTGCTAGTACAGTATTTTTCGCGAGTTATTAACCACAACTCGCGACTGGGAGCCTTTCGAGTCCGACTGAGTGTTTTCGATCGTTTTTCGAGCTGTTTTCATCTGGACTGTTGTTATCACATCATTGTACTTGTAACATTTGATCATTATAGTGAAAACCAAGGTAGAGCTTTGCTCTCCTGAGGATGTAAGCCCACACATTGTGGGCCCAACCTCGTATATCGCTCGTGTCCTCATAACAAAATAATTTCGAGTAATTAAAAATTGACTGATCTAAAAATAAACACTCCAAAATATTTTTAGACTATATCAATCTTGACACAGTCTTTTGTTTCTTAGTATTCTAGGAAATAGGAGATGAACCAAGAAAAACGAAATAACATGTAGTAGATTTTCGTGTTATTGGACAATTTGCCCAATCAGAGTCGTAAAACCCATAAACTTGTAAATTGGAGTCAACATTCAATAGAATTCCTTATCCTGAAGATCATTTTAAGTATTTTACCACACTTAATGCAGCATCCCAATGTACATTTTGTGGAGACTGCATAAATTGTGCTAGAGTTTCAATTGCGTAACTTATTTTTGGTCTTGTAAAGATCAAATATATCAAATGTCCAACCAAACGTTTGTATTTTTCTGGACTATTGAGAAACTTGTCTCTTGCCTTTCCTAGGTTGTGGTTTTGCTCAATATGTGTTGGTATTAGTTTGGCTCCCAATAGTCATGCTTCAGAAATAATATCCAAAATGTATTTCCATTGACTCAGATACATACCTTCCTGATTTCGAGCAACATCAATACCGAGAAAATACTTTAGTCTTCATAGATCTTTCATGTGAAATTTGATGCTCAATTGCTCTTTGAACTTATGTACGGCTCTGTCGCTGTTTCCGGTGATTATCAAATCATCTACGTCAACCAAGACATGCAACTCATCCCCCTTCACGTGAATAGGTAAACAAAGAGTTGTCTATAAGAGATTGTACAAATTCGAATTCTAGAAGCACATTTGATAACTTTTGGAACCAACACCTAGGATCTTGTTTTAGTTTGTATAGAGATTTTGTCAATCTGCATATTTGACTATCATCTTTAGAGGAGAAATCCAGAGGCAACTTCATATAAACTTCTTCTTCAAGATTACCATGTAGAAATTCATTATTTACATCCATCTGATGAATTGTCCAATTTCTTGCGACGGCGATGGACAATAGTGCTCTTATAGTAATCACTTTTGCAATTAGTGCAAATGTTTCATGATAGTCAATCCATTGGCGTTGAGTGTTTCCAAAGATAACCAATCGAGTTTTATATCGCTCTGTCGAGCCATCTGACTTACGTTTTATACGATATACTCATTTACATCATAGTGCGTGCTTTCCTTGAGGTAGAAGTTGTAATGTCCATGTGTTATTCCATTTAAGCTTTATATGAAGTTGCCTCCAGGTTAATTTCAGTTTTCATCGTCTCTCTCCATAAATGATTTTTCACAACATCGGAATATTTTGTGGGTTCTGAATGCTCTGAAGATAAAGCAGCACAAAATTTTCTATGTCATGCATTGAATTTATCATATGACAGAAAATTCCCAATATGATACAGACTTGTACTTGGAGAATCTCTAATTGAAGTTGTTGTGATCGGATCTAGGAGCCATATTCTGATACGATGATGTTCCCACAAATATAATCCTTCAATTTTGTTGGTGGTCTTTTTGTTCTCAATTCTTTCCCCAATGGTTCTTGTATTGGACATTCTGGGATTTCAGGTATTGAATTAATAGGATTTTCTGTAACTCGATTGTCAGCTATAGATGAGGATTGCTCTGCCGGGATTTCATCAGTTTCCCAAGAATCGGGAACATTAGTGGTTGGAAAAGAATTTGTATCGAGAATGTTGAAAGAAATGTTTGATGTACACTCTCTTTCGATAAAAAGAAGTTATGGAGAAAATAATGTATTTGACAAATGTATGATTTATGTTGTTGAGGATGATGATGGTTCAAGAGAATTGTGTGACTCTAATGATTTATCTCTCGGTTTATCGATATTTTGTAGGAACGAGAATTGATTTTCAGAAAAAACAATATCTTGAGAAGTGAATATTTGATGAGTGGCAAGATCGCACATTTTCCATCCATTTTTACCGTGAGGGTATCCAAAGAAAATACATCGACGACTACGTTCCCCAAACTTATCATTTCCTAAACGGTGACGATAGGCAAAACAAAGTGATCCAAAAACTCGTAGATTTCCTACAGAATTGAGTTTTCCAAATAAACATTCATAAGAGGTTTTTCACGAAAAGAATTTAACATGTGTTTTATTTATAAGATAACTAGATGTTAGGACACATTCACCCCAAAATTTGATAGGAAGATTGGCTTGGAATCTCAGGCTACTTGTAACATTGTTCGCGTCTAAAACCATTTTCGCCGTATAAATCTCTCTACACATCATCATTCTCTCACATCAACATTATATTTTGTTTCAACTTCTAAAAATTCTCACTCATCCACATCATTTTTTATTTCTCTTTCAACCACATCATCTTATCTCTTCAAATTTAATTTTATCTTTCTATCTCATCAATTTTATCTATTTACTATTCAATTTATCAATAAATATTATATTTTAATTATAATAGTTTTAATTTCAATAATCTCGACGTTTAAACATTGTTTATTAATTTGCATCATTGTATGTATTATGTTTCATTGTTTCTGTCCGAACTTATACGAATATTTTTTTTTTATGGTTGGGTTCCGGTCGAAATACCGATATAGCCCGGTTTTTATCGTACAATCAATATATCGAAAAATATGAAAATATTGCAAATTTATCGAATTATTCTTTCGATTGCATTTCTTTTTTTTATTCGTATTATGTTTTTATTATCGATATTTCAAAATTTTTGAATTTTAAATCAAATCATATATTTTAATTATCAAATAAAATAATAATCTATAAAAATAATATTTAAATTTGATATATATATTAAATAATATAATAATAAAATTATTTTTAAAAAAATAAAATGAATGTCCGCGGACAAGGGGCGCCCAAGCCCCTATCCGCGGACAGTATTTTCCTCTGCTGACATCAACGCCCATGATTATTATTTTCCTGATGTGGCGGTCAATTAGGCGGACAAGCCTGTATTTCTATACGAGCTTGTCCGTCGATACAGACAGTCTCAAAGCTCGAGCGATATTCAAGATGTGTTGATGTTTGCGTTCAACACGACCATTCTGTTGAGGTGTATAAACATTGGATATATGATGAAGGATCCCCAAATTAGTGAAAAATGTATCTAAAAATAGGAATTCCAATCCATTATCGGTTCAGAAGCATTTTGGAATTATGTCAAATTGTGTGGTAACCATGGCACAAAATTGTTTAACTCATGTGGAGACTTCTATTTTCGAGTTAAGAAGAAAAACTCAAACCTCACGGGAAAAATCATCAACCAATGTCAAAAAATAATGAGCCCCACAAGTAGATGTAGTTTTGTAAGATCCCCAAATATCGGTATGGATAAGGTCAAAAATTGAGGTTGCAATATTTGAACTTGTAACAAAAGGATCTCGGGTATGTTTGGCATAAAGACAAACTGAGCAATCATAAAAAAGACAACCAAAGAAGTTTTATGGAATGAAAGAAACATGTGAGATAAAGCGGAGTAGGAAACATGTCACATGCGACGGTGCCACAACTCTCTATCATCTATATTGACATCAATGTGATGAACAATATGTTGATTTAGAAACCAGAATCTATACATCCCATCGATCTTCTCACCCAGCCTAATCTGAGTTCTCGAAGTACTATCCTGCAAATATAGATCATTTGTAATTGTGAGTATGTAAGATGTTTGATGCAGAAGCTGAGAAACTGATATCAGATCACAAGTCAATCTAGAGATATATAATACGTCATTCAACATAAAAGAAGAACCAAATAAAACACTTACTTTCTTTGTAGCAAGACATTTTCGTCCATCCGGAAGGTGAACTGAACATGAAGCATCATCGCAAATGTCAATGAGCCATTCAAGACAACCTGTCATGTGTTGATTGGCTCCCGAATCAAGTAGTCAATGAGTGGAAGAATACATACAAGAGAGTTTATCTGACTGCCTTGAATTGTTAGCGGAATTTTTAAGAAAATCATGCATCTATCCCCATTGCTCATTAGAGAGTCCGGGTATTGCCGAATCCGAATGGGTGTTCTTTTTAGTCTGTTTGAAATCTGATTTAACAGTATGAACATAGACACAATTTTCCAAGGACGTGTTCTTTTTTGTCTGTCTGAGATGCGATTTGACAATATGAACACGTACACAATTTTCCAAGGTCCTTCCCGAGACTTTATTGAAGATTACGATATGATGCAAGGTAGGTTTTCATCCATTAAATGACAGCGGAATCATTGATCAAGATAGCCGAGAAGTGATATATTTTTGCTCCAATACCATGATAAAATAAAGAGAAATAAGGAGGAAGATAATATGATTCTCATTCACTTAATCTCAATAATATATTACATTGTTTAAATATATATTAAACTAATCAAGTAAAAAAACAAATATTAAATTTGGAATATTCATATGATTGTAAATTACAATCAAAAAGGAAAATTATTAATCTTTCATATGGAAATCTAACAATTATCGTGCTTACCACAACATTCCAGATCCATCATTTTCAAGTTGACAACGCAACCCCAAAAGAGCCATCACAAAAATGCACCTTACCAGCTGAGGATTGCAGTGTTGTTCCCTATACCAAGTATGATATCACAATGGATGCACTGTGTACCCATAAATTGAATAATGAAGCCTTACCCCTGATCCACCATGATCTTCAAACTGAATCCACATCCACAGAAACAACAGCACGGCTATCCACACCTCCCAGAGATGTACAGTCTTTGCTGCTGGTGTTCATTGCCATAATTATTTGGTCATTTGAGATCTTCATACCAGGTGACACCTGCAAATCCAAATGCATAATGTGAATGCCACTTCTTGTTTACCATGAAGCGATGCATGGAATCATGACTCACATTTAACAGGACATCTCCCAACTTCAGCTTAACAGATCCACTTTTGTAAACCAACAGTTTTCCCATCAGTCCCTCAGGTATCTCCTCCAGTCTACACCCTTCTGAGGTATTTCTACTAGTTAGCTCTTGTCCTTCCAAATTCAATCAGTAAACAAATGTAGGAGAAATTCGTGCTGACGGCTTTTGAATCCTACCTGATTTTTCAATATCTTTCAACTTTCCATCCGCCTCCGTGGCAGAGATTTGATTGCCAACAAACGGAAGAGTTGGAGGAAATTGGAAGAAAATCATTCGGTTTTTAGTATCATCTTTGTCCTGAATCAAAATGAAGCAAATACGAACCAAACGAAAAAAGGGTGAAAAAGAAACAGATATCCAATTTGATCTCCATGAAATCAAGATCATACAAACTATTATGTCTCTTAATGTGATTAAATGAAACACTGACCAGCAAACCAAGCTCTAAGGCAGTAGATTGTTCTTCACTTTCTGCAGCTTGCTCAGACTTTCCTTTGTCATCCAATAAAATGAAGTAATTTCACATAATTTTCATTCAACAGTAGATGTTGTAATAAAAATAAAATATCCATCCTTGTAGGCAATTTCCCATATACCTGAATTTTCTAAAGAAGGGTCTTTCCAAGGAAGAGTAGTAGGACGGTAACTGTCCACTGCATACTGTGGAGCCATTTAAAATTATTATGACCAATCAGCCAGCAACAAAATATGTTAATATTCCTCATTGCTTGTCAAAAGTAATGAAATACCCAGTTCTTTTTGCATTCTTCCTCATTATCAGTTGAACGTTCACTGCTTTCCCCATCAACTCGAATCTTATCAGCTGATCCTGAGGCAACCAGAGCTTTATCTTGATCCCGAGGAAACTCATCCAGATTGTCTGTGGCACTCCCATGGAACGTCTCTCCAGTTTGAATGCCGAAGGTTCTTATAGCAGTCAACGAACCAGAACTCCCTTCATGCGTAAATGCAACTTGAGCTGGAGCTGAAGATGAAAGATGCATTGAATCATGTTCATAAAAAGAGAGTCGCATACTCAAAACAAAGCATATATAGAAGCTTACACTTTTTCTCCGGTCTTGCATTCTGCTTTTGCAAATCTTCCTAAATGATCCAACATGAAAATTTTAACAACTTTGCAACATTTTGCTTTTTCAAGTGCTTGAAATGCAATCATTCTAGTTATAGTGGTCCCAGAACACTATATGCATTCAAAAATTTCACGTTGATTTTCCATATATCCAAGTCACCAAAGTGAAGGAAGTGACTCCGAGGCTAAAATAGGCAAAAACCGAGGTAACTAAAAAATGCATGATATAATATATAAGAGGGTTTGAACAAATATAATTTAAATTTAAATAATATATGCATGATATACTATATAAACCAATTTAAATTTAATCTCAATTATAATTTGGATAATTATATTTTTAACAAAAATTATAAGTACTAGGGCGATAAACAAATCTCCCAAGCAACAACAAATAAAAGCCCAAATAAACTGAACCCAGGCCCGAAATCCAACAACAAATCGTTAAGAACCGAAACACACACATATGACATGTTTTGACTTTTGAGAGCTAAAGAGCGAAAATGCTTAAGAAATACATGGAATCTGCGGCTGAGAAGCGCTTGAATTTCTTGATCATCGGCTTCTTTTTCAGTTCCCCCGGCACTGCATATTTTTACAGTTAAAGATTCAATGCAACATAAAGATTCAAGACAACAGTAAGCAGATAATCAAGGTTTTGCGAGTGCACATTTCAGTAATCGTCGGCTGAAGTATTTGGCGCAGTGGCTTTGGACCAAACCTCATCTGAAAAAGAAGATTGAAACTTCGCTGAGCTTTGTAACAACTGCAATGGAAAAAAACATTGAAAACAAAACAAACGGCGCACCTTCTTCTTGCCGGATGCAGGGGGACCAGAATCCATGAGAAATTAAGAAGAAGTTTAACGCTGTAAATCTTGATCGAAAAAGATTGAAGGAGAAAAAGAGAAGACTTGTTTGAGGATGCCGAGAGATAGGAATTCGAACCCTAGACCTTCAAAAACAAAAATTATGGGAGGATTTCCACTGGGCTACAGTAAGGATTAATATCGACTTTGGAAACTAATAAATAAATTATAAACTCCTCCATGTGAAGCTGAAATGAGTAGCTTCATCCTGGCATAAATGCTACAAGAAGCCCGATTAAATTATCACAAATAGCAAAGCATTGCAAATAGATGAGCCATACTATTAAAGACGAACATGAACTTGAAAAAACTTATACAAGTGTTCATCTCCTTTTATCTACAAATCTAATCTAAGAGAAAAAAATATTGCTAGTGATAAGCAGGTTGCAATGACTTGTGTTCATGGCTTTCTTTTACACTTACTCTTCAATCCCATGATTTTGCGCACCAAACCATATTGACTGCACATTAATCTATTTTTCCCTAAACCACTTCATCCAAAGTGTCATATTATCTCAACACAACATGCTCTGAAATTTTTAAATAGTGATGTTGCATCATTTCATCTTAATATGATGCAAACAAGCCAGATGCCATCTTTATTTAATGAATTTGGTATAAATATTTAAGCTGATTATATCGTTATATTCTCTAGTTTGGCGTGCAATGCAAACAGCTTAAAATCAGAACCAAATGCATTTTTTTCGCTCATAGGCACAAGTTTCAACATTGCTGTCTCACATTGCAACAGTTGCCTGCACCCACAATCATAAGAACAAATGCTACAAGTCAGAATACCCTTTTATCATAAGATAAACACATATCATCAGTTCATGAACTCACATTGGATGAGTAGTTGTTAATGTTCAAGGAGGCAGAGGTGACATTCAACATGAGAGGGCGTTTCTCTGCCAGTGGCTTGACAAGGGATGGAAAGGGTTGGGGACGAGGAGATGATGAAACTGAAGGTGGAGTTGGCAGTCCAACTTGAACCATAAATATGCTGGAGTTTGAGTTAATGCTGCTGCAGTTGTCTTTGACCATGTTTGGCCACAGGAAAGTTCCCTGAGGTTTACAGATTCTGAACCCACTCTTTAGCCTTTCTATCTTGGCTGCTTTTGCCTCAGCAGCCTTATCTGCACCATTTTTGGTTTTATTTTGACTTTCCACTGTTTCTTCACTTGCACCAATTAATTCTTGTACTTGTTGATGCGTCTTTCCAGTTTTCTCTTCCACAAATGACAACTCCTTTCTTTCCTTTTCTTCCAAATTGTCTGTTACCTTTCCCATTTTTCCCTGCTTTCAGTTTTTTCCCGTTCAAAATACTCCCCACATGCTAATCAAATTTCAAATGAAATCAACACAGCATGTATTTACTATTCATATTTAGTACCTCCATTTCCTTCACTAAATTTGATATCCCCATCATTGCTCCACTGTAGTTTTCCTAAGTAAACCATTACAATATTAGTTAGAGCTTTAAAAACTCAGATAACATAAAAAACAACAGATTATCAACCGTGTTGCAGTTTGAGGAGGTCAAAGTTGGCATCCTCTTGGAATTAATGTTTTCAAGTTCCCTGATAAAAAAATAATGTTTCAATTTCTCAAGCACACAAAGAATAGCTGTTTCATAATAAAGCTACCTCCTCAACTTCCCAAGTTCTTCATTCAACTGCATCTTTGTCACCGCAAACTCCAGTTCCCTGCATAGACCATGTACCATTTTCTTATGTTACAAACTATTAGATTAGCAACGATTTTGATAACCTTTTCAAGTGTGAAACTTCATCCTTTAGAAGCTTCAGCTCTCTTGCACAAACGGGGTCCTGATTGGGTGAATCACCAGGCTTCCAACCAGGGGGTGGAACCCAGTATGGATCCCTGACTCCAGCTTGGTTTCTGATATTAACGAGATCAGCACTCTCCAGCCAATACTCCATTGCTCCATCAGGATTGTGTCGCCTCCTAAACCTCTCTTGCCCACCAAGAGCTAGCTTTCCTGCTAAATGCTTAAGGAGATGATCTAATAGCCCAGTATCACCTATCTTCTTCCTTGCTTCTTCCCTAAGTTGAGGCCGTAGAATCGGCTTCTCAGCGGTTGCTCCTTTAAGTTTTAACACCTCCAAAAGGTTCTTCTCAGCAAGCTTATACCTGAATATATACCACAAGTGTGGTGTTGCAAATACTATGATTAACGCTCATTAATTATCCATAATTAAGATGATTGATTTACCTTTCTGCGGACCATCGACTTTTAGGATTTCTCAGAGTTTGTGCTTCCTTGTATCCGACTTTAAGTCTACCCCTTTGTTGCTTGCTAAGGTTTCTGAAAGAGTATGTCTTCCTCTTCAAATTTTTGTTACTCCCCTTCACCTTTTTCTCCTTGTCTTCTCCAGTTTCTTGCTCATATTTCTCTTCATCCTTATCAAAATCGCCATCATCATCATCTTCTTCTTCGGATTCATCATCATCATCTTCTTCTTGTCTAACAAGAGACTTGACATTTTTCTCTTCATTTACAAGTCCCGAAACTCCATCAACAAAACTCGAGGAAGAGTTCTGTGTGTTTCCAGTTACAAAATCATTCTCCAGATGCCTTCCTAGATGTTTCACTTGTCTTCTAATTCCCCAGTTAATCATCCCATATTCCTTCAATACAGACAAACAAATTCCCTTCTTCTCTACAGAGGTGGTATTATCCTTACACACTGTCTCAGCAGAAGAACCAATCAACCAGAAAGATTCTGAACTCTTATCTTCAGAGAAAGCATGGGCTGGAACTAATTTGACCAGAACTTTTGCCGCCAATCCAGAATCCATCAAGAACTTCTGATCCAAAGCTGGGTGCGTTTCCCTTGTGCTGTAGTTGAAAAATGCTCTCAATGACGCAATGCTCGGATACCTTATCGCTAAATTGAACTCTCTTTTCTCGCAAACCTACAACACATGAGTGGAGAAGTTAAAAGGGATGTCAAGAAACTTATGGATTTCGTCGACAGATTCTCACCATGGCAACACGGATAGACCTCAACTCCGGCGGGCTTGTTGGGGGAAGATGAAAATGATCGATTTCAAAAAGACAACCCTCTACAATATGATTACCAATCTGAGATTCATCGCTTCGATCCATAGTCTCCACTATACGAGTTACAGAGAGAAGAGGCAGTTTTGAGTTGGGTTATAAAGTATTAAAAGAAAACGAAGAGTACGTGGAGAAAAAGGCGCACGGATGAGTGCCAAGACAGCGTTCTGATGAAGGCGGCAGTCGGGCCAAAAGCGGCCACTGTACAGCAGTGCTGCAACTTTGCTCCGCCTCTTTTTGGCAGCACTATTCAGTTACCTGCAGCAAACGAATCAGTACCTTTTGTCCTCACTATCAAGTATCAATCTCCTCGCATATTTATGCATAACAACTACAAGAGGGTTTAAACTAAAAGGTCGAACAAGTCACTGTCAATAGAGCATGCATGTATGTGTGATCAGAGATTTCTTTCACTCATGCGGGGGAGGAAATTAAATGTGGGAGGGAGCGCGCAAAGTGGAACTGATCCTTGCATGATATATCTCATGTCACCGAACCCCACCATGGAATGCCGAGCTCAATCTCAAGGATTTTTTTTGAAACCGTTTTCTGCTGTAACTTTACATCGCCATTACGATCCATCGGTAACACTAACATACAAAATAAAATTAGCGACAAGAGTAGGGGTGCCTGATAAAGCGAGGAACTGTGCTGGGGCCAGAACTGAACAGAACAAAATACCAGAGACCATGAATACAAAGTTTTGGTGGAGAGAAGAAAACACGCTCATTGAGGAGGTAACTGTACAAATTCAAAAACGTTATATTACAGTACAGCTACCGTAAGTGGGAAGCCCAGCAAACTCAAAACTCTTCCTATCGACGGACAACTTGAATTGGACGACAACAGAAAGATGAACAGACGCACTTGCAGTACTCAAGATTGGGCTTGGCCAGCCCGTCATTGCTTTCGACGGTATATCTATGTCACTTACTGCCCAATGTCCAGAATACTAACACTTGAAGTTCAATTCTTCAACCCAAGCAATAAGAATATTTTTAGAATATTTCATGCACAATTCTCGAACATCAATGGTAATTTTTAGATTATTTTTCAAATGGATCTTATTTTCATATTTTGTGATGAATTTTCAAACGATTTTTATTTTACGGAAACCGAGTCCTAGAATATCATTGGTAAAAAACAAACGGTATTGATAAGTTTATGTGTCATTCTTGTAATTTCGTAAGTTAAAGGACAACCTTTTAAACAGGAGGCTAATTATGCAATTTTCTCATTTATATTATAACATGTGATTTATGAATTATTTTAAAAATAATAATATCATATATGGGAATACAATAAACGTGATTTTGCTCCAATTTTGATTATTGATCAAATACATATCCTAAAATATGAGTTATTTCGATCCAATAATACTATGTAAATCCACATGTATTATTTTTGGGTCACATCCATGGACACCGAACGAAGCGCATTAGCTACCACATTAACGGAGCCATAACAATGTTTTCATACTGGTGTGGAATATCCGTAACAATATGATCAATATAGCCGCTATACCGGTTGATATAAAAAAAATTTTAGAATACTGATTTTGTGTAAAAATAATTTTTTATTATTTTTTAGAGACATGACAGAAAAAACACAGATACAAACCTAGAACCCGATATCATAGGATACAATGCAATATATTATTACTACTTGTTATTTCATTTACCAATCAGTATAAAATATTGAGCAATAATTTTTTAAATTAAGAATTGACAAATTTGTAGTTAAAAATGATCAAACCAATTACCACACCACAACTAAGCTACTTGGAATGATGTTACAAATCAAGAAAAGTTACATACAAACCCTTATTACCAAAGATTATTATATTTATATATGATGCAAACAAAACTTATTTAAATATTTTTTAAGGTTCAAATTCGAATTAAAATAGACAATGCCTATATCACCTTCAAAAATCAAGACATATTTGAGTTCAAAATAATAAACGAGTTTTTCCATAGCTCATATATAACTGGTTTTATTCATATGAAAGGTTAAAATTCTGCCAAGAACAGACTGATATCATATATTGATCCCCCTTGAATAAAAAAGATCATTATGAATAAATAAAATAGCCTGCAATCACAGACATGAATTGATAAATGTTATAACTAGTTTTGTTCTTTTTCGACTGGAGGTTGATTATTAACTAAAAGACATGAATTTCGTAACACCACATTTTTATCTATTCCAACTTCCAACTACTTGTTCTTTGTATCCTCCAACAACGTGAACATAAAGTTGCCTGAAAATATGGCTTCTTTGTCTGCATTCACAGGCAAAGATAAATGTCAATCTTTAGGTTCAAATTATGAAAAAATGTCACTGGATTGAACTTCATTTGTACCTGTAAGTGAGAGCGAGGATGCTTCACGACGAACATACCTCGCCATTGCCTGAAAAACAGATGGTGCAACATGGTTGATATTAGGCGAAGTGAATCTTAGTTCCAATTGAAAAAATATTTAGCTTCTTCTGTTCAACCATTTATAGAAAGCTATTGCTAAGGCACACAGGGAACATCGCAATATATATATGGTCATAAAAACAATCCAGGCATAGATTTGTTAGTCCAAGTGATAAATAATAATTCGGCTATTACACTAAATTTTCAAACCTAATATCAAACTTGCCTGGACAGGAAGTAGTGCGTTCGCATTAATTCCCGACTTGCCATCTTCGGAGAACACATTTCTGATGACATTGTAAGAAAACATATAAAGTCATTACATTAATACAAAAGTTTTCCAACCATAAAAACCGATAAATAAGCTTGAAAACATACTTATTATGACGTCTGGTTTAAATAACAGTGCAAGTACTGCAAAATTTGTTATTACAGATTGAAATAAGAACTTAATGCAACCCCATCATCAACATATCCCCATATGTCTAATTATCGTTTCTTCTTCATTACTATCCGAAAGTGAAGAATAAATATAGAAATTTACCTCCAAATCACATTCTGAAGTTCATCTTGTTTGCCTATAGCTTCATCATAGGCAACAATATTTCCATAAAATATTTTCTCTAGCTCCTTCATCCATTTAGTAAGTAGTAAATTTACCTGCGAGACTCAATATGTTCAAATCATTTAATAAAACGATCAAGGAATGTGCAATGCTTTCCGAAGATAACATATATAAAAAATTCAGACTAATCCCTATCAAATTCAACACAACTAAACTAGTGGAGAAAAAAAACGGTCAAAATTTTGCTCACCCCAGCCTTAGACACCCGCAATTCAACATCATGATTGTATATCTCATATAAGTATTGCCCCAATTCAACACCGTCTCTTCCTTCTTCCTTTAAACGACGTAGACAAAGCCACATGTGGAGTACCAACAATGAAAATGTTGTTTTAAATGTCTTCTCCAGACTAAAAACTGAAAAAGTATTGGAATTCTGAGTAATATCCTTTCAAGCTTAGATAACAAAAAATGCAGAAAAAGAAAAAAACTGACCGTCATAAATTGCTGGTTTATCTGCTTGAAATATTACACGGCGGTAAATGGCATTGGCCCAACGAATGAACTGACTTTGTTTGCTGTAGTATAGCATCAACTTAAAGATCATCCTTTTAACTCCATCGTTTTGAGGTTCTTCAACTCTATAGGGCGAATCACTTGATAATACAAGTGAACAAGGCTTGGACCAAAACATCTTATTTAGGTTGACCTATATATGCAAGTTTCTATATCACAATGGCGAATTAAAAAACATACAACTTAGGATCAGTCCACATAAATGACCGAAGAAATCTAAATACCGAATGAAGCAGTGGATCAATTAGAATTCCATTACCTCTCGCTTATCACTATTGGGCCTGAAATTTGGCTCAACGGAAGTAGCCACCTTACAGTAGCTTCGAACAAAATACCCAGATAAATTTCTCATTGGAAATTCACTGCATCTGTGCAAGTTGCTACCCTTGATTAAGCCCCTGAAAACTCCGCCCGACCTCCGTGACATATTCAAAAGTTTTTCTAATGTAACAACTAACAACCAAATCAAAGCGTGAACGCCATTGAAGTAGAGAAAGAAACTTTTAACTGGCGCTATGAATTGATCAAAGAAAACCCTAATTTAATTTGAACCCAGTGAGGAGGAATGAAGAAGATTAGGAGATGTTGTGACTTGTGAACGTAAACATGGCTTAATTTTTTAAAAAAAGATATTAAAATTAAAGTTATGAAAGAAAAAACAATATATATATATATATATATATCAATATCATATTATTGATAATAAAAATTTATTTATTAATATTGGAAGAAAACATGATGAAGAAAAATTACATAAAACAATTTTACAGAAGTAGGTGCTGCCTTGGTGGTTGTCATCTTGCCACCAAATTTTGCCACGTATGAATCCCAATCAAACCGACATTATTTTTTTTATTTGGAAATGGACATTTTCACGAGCAATAAAATTTAAAACTCGATCACCAAAAGATGATAAGTGTATTCCAATTTGATTAAAAAACTACAAAGAATGAAAATATCTTTTTCTTCAAAGTTTTCTATATTATTAATAAAAGGAATTTCAAATGGAAGCATAATGTCGGCCCCATTCAATTTTAATAATGATTAATTTTCTTATTATTTCAATTAAAAGTATAATTTTATTTTCAAAATATAAAAATTTGTGTTAATCACTTTGTCTAACGAGTTTAATAAGAATTAAGATGTCTTAAAATAATTCAGTCAAGCGAAGTCGGGTCCTTGCCTTTGTTTCTGCTTCCGTGGTGAGCAACTGCGAAATTCCTTCTCGCACATGTTGTCTCTATCATTTTCATACCCCGCTGCCTTTCAAGTTTCAAGTCCTTTTTTTTCGGAGTGTGCGTGACGTTTAGATTTCGCGATCTTGGTGTTTGCAGGCCTATTTCAAGTTTTGGGGGTGGGGTCAATGGGAAAAATGTCACTGTGAACTGCCAAGTGAAGGAATGGAGAAGCAAGTTTTTCGAAACGGTGTTTGCTCCACGGAAACGGGCCCCGGCGAGGAGGATGTTTACAGCTGCAATGAATCTGATATTTCCTCGGCTGATCATCTTGTTGTTATGGTCCACGGAATCCTCGGAAGGTTCTTTTTCGTTTTCTTCTTTCCTTTTTCTTGGGAACTTGTTAAAAATTTGATATTTATCTTGTGTTTGACCAATAATTTGAAACCCTGTTCTCCTAATTTGATGCATATTAGTCAAGGTGCTCTCCTAACTTTTTCTGTGAAAAATTTCGGTATTGCATATTTATGTTTCTTGCAGTGCATTGGATTGGGAATTTGCTGCCGACCAATTTGTCCAGAGTCTTCCTGATAAAGTGTTTGTTCATCGTAAGTTTCCTGTCGATTGCAATTGATAATTCCTCATAAGCGTTCTGGCATGAGTTGCTTAGTCTATTCTCAAATGATTTGCAGTTAGTAAACGGAATGCATCAAAGCTGACATTGGATGGTGTGGATGTAATGGGTGAACGACTGGCTAAAGAGGTTGATTTCATCCTTTTTGAGTTGCAATCTCATCAACCTAAGGCATGAAGAAGTATTCCTGCACTCACTCTTTTTGAGTTGCATTTTAGGTCATTGAAGTTGTCAAAAGGAAACCCAATTTAACAAAAATTTCCTTCGTGGCACATTCTGTTGGGGGTCTTGTGGCAAGATATACCATTGGGAAATTATATCGACCTCCGTGCAATGAACGTGATGAAAACTTATCCAGGAATGTTAGTATTCAAGAGTCCAATGGCACAATTGTCAATCTTAAGCCCATAAACTTCATCACTGTTGCAACTCCTCATCTTGGATCCCGGGGTAACAAGCAGGTACATTACTTTCTACTTGTCTCAACACTATGAAGTAGAAGTTAAATGATTATGATAAGATTCTGTTGTTCATGTACATGATTGATGACAACAAATCTCTCAGTTTTTCAAGATATATAAGAAGAACAAAATTGGCGAGTTACATGGTATTTTTCATGTCTAAAGGTACCGTTCCTTTTTGGAGTTCCTGCCTTTGAGATCCTTGCACGCCATGTAATTCATCTGATCTTCAGAAGAACTGGTAGGCATCTTTTTCTTAGAGATGATGATGAGGGCAACCCGCCATTACTCATGCGCATGGTGGAAGATGATGAAGAAAACCATTTCATGTAGGCTACTTCTTCTATTTTCGCTACACTAAGGCTAAACATAAGTTTCATCTGATGCTAACTCATCATTTCAGGTGTGCTCTACGATCTTTCAAACGACGGGTGACGTATGCTAATGTTGCATTTGATCGTATCCATAGTGTGATGCTAATCATGTTATTTTAGTGTTTTTATTATTGGTTCCTTGAATTCTTCTTTACAAAATTTATCTAGACATTGTGGGATGGAGAACATCTTCAATCAGACGAAATAATGAATTGCCAAAGGTGTTACCTTTATGAGCATAGTTTTGTGAAGCTCTGATTTCCTGTTTTGACTGACCTTATTCTTGTCCTGCGTGATAGTGGGAGGATTGTGTGAACGAGAAATACCCCCATATTGTTTATGAGGAACGCTGCAAAGCCCAAAATCCGGACCAGGCGAAGTCGACAGTGGTGGATGAATGTTCAGATGATCTGGAAGGTTTGTTACTTTGTCATCTGCAATGGCAACCCCGTTTTTTCTTGGTTAATCAATCAGATGCATATTTGTACATGATGGACACACAGAGGAACTCTTGATCGGCCTGTCACGTGTATCGTGGGAGAAAGTGGATGTTAGTTTTCACGAAAGCCGGATCAGATTTGCTGCTCACAGCATTATTCAGGTTGTTTCTGTTTCTATGAATTCTTCTCCTTCCTTGTTCCAATTTTCCTTCATATCGTATCATGACTTGCAGGTGAAAGACCAGTCGATACATTCTGAAGGCACTGACGTGATCCAACACATGATTGATCATTTTCATTTGTAGTGGCATCACGCGATGGTGCTAACTGCTAATGCCATCAATGAAGAAATATGGTGCAGCAGGGATTGGCAGTGGACATTTGCATTCACATGGAGCCAGCCATCCCTATTGTTTTATAAAGAAATATTTTTGGTTTGTGATCCGCTTGTTGTTCATGTTTCAAGATAACGAAGGAGCCGAGTAATATAAATGTGTATACATCTGATTCCTGTATCAGGATTTGCCGGTTCAGGAAAATGAGAGTGGGAAAGATTGTCATCTTATCAAATTTTTAGATATTTTCGAATTCAATAAGTAGACAATGTTAGTGGAAGATCCTAGATTGGAACGTCGATAGACGCCAAACGCCTTTCTTTCGGTTACATAAACGGTATCTTTCGTCGAGTCACCCATGGAATGTGCTCTCGCTTCTCCCTCTCTGACGCTCTTACCCTTGAGATACCGGTCCTGTCGGATTCTTGGAAACTTACGAGCCACTCCGAAATCCCCTGTTACATTTGTTCATCTCTCTCTTAATAGGCAGTTGGTTAAAATAAGCCTGTTTATTTCGGGGCGAAGGTGTTTGGCCGGAGTTCGAGCTTCCGCAGACGATGTGAACGGTGGGCTAGTCGATGAAGATTTTGTCATTGAGGATGTTGCGCATTTGACGGACTACCTCCCTGATTTGCAGGTTCTTTTTGCTTGTCTAAATTTCACGTTTTGTATAATATTTGGAATTGAGAATCTCATGTGTTACTCCTTCTCTTGTTTTTGTTGGATCCTAGTTTTATCCAAATCCGTTGGAAAAATCCCAAGCATATGCCATCACCAGGTAAGCGCAGAGTTTACTCATCTGTAGAATGTTTAAAATAATTTAATTCATCTAGAACCATTTGTTCGCGTTGCTCTTTGTTTTGAATATATTGCTATTGCTCGATGCATCTTTTAACTTTTTGGGGCTTCAGGAGAACATTTGTTAGCCCTGACGATTTGGTGGCACAGAAGGTGTAGTTTTCTTGCAGAGTAATATTTTCTTGTGCGTTAATTAGATTTAGTCGTTAAAATGTGCATCTTTTATTCAGGTGGTTGTTCGGAAGGGCAGTCCAAGGGGAGTACATTTTCGGCGAGCAGGGCCGCGTGAAAAGGTATGCTTCTTATCTTTTTGAAACGATTTTAGGTAGCTGGTGTTTCTGTTGTATTGCTTTTGTTTCAAGCTGCTATCCTTTTTATTTAGGTGTATTTTACACCTGAAGAAGTCCGGGCATGTATAGTGACATGTGGTGGTTTATGCCCTGGTATTAATACAGTTATTCGTGAAATAGTCTGGGGACTGAAGATCATGTATGGAGTAGATGATATTCTTGGAATCCAGGTAAGCTCTGTTCTAGCTTTATTTTAGGTTTTTGAAAAACATTTTTTTCATTAAGAGATTCGTTTTATCATACCTTGAGGATGAAGCTTTTGTTTCAATATTATAACAGGTCCTATTGTCATTCCTTTTTTTTATCTTTTACATCTTTCAGTGTGTTCAAATCAGGGTGAAGGTTGGTATAATTTTTTTGAGATCATGGTTCTGCACTTTCCTTTACTCTATAAAAAAATAATACCTAAATTATTGCGTCACTGATTTCATTTCAGGGAGGGTATCGAGGATTTTATTCTAAAAATACTATTCAATTAACTCGAAAATCTGTAAATAATATTCACAAACAAGGTGGAACTTTCTTGCAAACATCCAGAGGAGGCCATGACACAAATAAAATAGTTGACAATATTCAGGATCGTGGAATAAATCAGGTTACTCTTGCCTCTTTGATCTTGTCGTGAGCATGGACTTATATGATGATTATTTACCAGGTCTACATTATTGGTGGGGATGGTACTCAAAAGGGGGCAGCTGCAATTTCTAAGGTGGTTGTTCATATCCTGGACACATACATTTTTTCTGTTTACTATAGTTCATTATGTTATGCTTGATGCTTAAGGAAGTTGAAAGACGTGGCCTTAAAGTGGTGGTAGCTGGAATTCCCAAGACAATTGATAATGATATTGCTGTAAGTTGCATTAGTAAATTTTATTCTGTGCTAATATCCTTTGGTCGCTATGAAATTGCCATCCTAGTTTATGATGAAATAAATTTTGGATGTGCAGTTAGAATGCATTTTGACCCTCTCGAGCAAAATATATATAGGTCATAGACAAATCCTTTGGTTTTGATACTGCTGTAGAAGAGGCCCAGCGAGCTATAAATGCTGCACATGTGGAAGTTGAAAGCGTTGAGAATGGAGTTGGAATTGTGAAGCTAATGGGTCGCTATAGTGGTATAGTAATTACATGATAGTTCTTCTGGTGGCATTTGATTTTTTTAATGTAGGGTTCAAATCTTTGATATTGATTGATATTCTAGGATTCATCGCTCTGCATGCAACATTCGCCAGTCGAGATGTGGTGAGAAGAATAAATTTATAAATTGTAACTTTTACAATGTTAACACCTCTTCATTAATAGGTCAATTGTATGCGTCTGGCAAATAGTATTGTCTCTTCTTGGTTTAATATTTATTCTGTACGTGGAAAGACTTTTTGACATGTTATGACTGGCAGGATTGCTGCTTAATCCCAGAGTCTCCGTTCTATTTGGAAGGCCCTGGTGGGCTTTTTGAATTTATTGAACAGAGGTTAAAAGAGAACGGGCATATGGTTATCGTGTTGGCTGAAGGTGCAGGGCAAGAATATGTTGCTCGGGACTTTCGCGCAGCAACTGAAAAGGATGCATCTGGGAACATGTTGCTTCTGGATGCTGGGCTTTGGTTAACACAGAAGATTAAGGTATTCTAAAAGTCAGCATGCAATGTCTTAGCATAGCTCTTTTATGAAATGTCTTGATAGAAACTTTCACTGATAGTTGTAGGATGCATCATGATCTTCAAATCTCTTAAAAGACTCTGCTTTCACTTTTTTTTATCCCCACAAGATATTTAATTCAGTTGTATATTTCTGTTTTCCAGGATTATTTCTCAAATGAGCAGAAGATGTCGGCTGTCATGAAATATATAGGTTAGTGAATGATCTCACAATTTTCATCATATCGTTTGAACCTGCTTTGTGTTGAGGCTTCCTTTTTTGTTTTCCCTATTTGTCATTTTATGTTTATGATATAGATCCTACATACATGATTCGAGCGATTCCTAGCAACGCATCAGATAACTTCTACTGCGCAGTTCTTGCACAAAATGCGATTCACGGGGCCATGGCAGGGTATACTGGTTTTACTGTTGGCCCTGTGAACAGCCGGCATGCTTATATCCCCATACGAGTAAGTTGTTGTGCTATTTGGGCGTGTTGATGAGTTGATGACACATTTTTTCACATTCAGCGAGTAACAGAGGCACAAAATGTGGTGAAATTGACAGACAGGATGTGGGCTCGGCTCCTTGAATCCACAAATCAGCCTAGCTTCCTCAGCTCTGAGGCTGCACAGGATATGCTATTCCCACCTATTCAAGATATTGAACAAGAAGAAGAAGAAGAAAAGCTTACCACTTCCTTATAGTTACAGAATGCTTGATATTTCCTTCTTACTAAGTACTACCAAAAAAAAATCCTTCTTCTGGTGCAGATTTCTCCTCATTTTTTAAGGAAATTGTACTTGAAAATGTGTATTTATTACTGGGAAAAACTTGCTTTGGCACAAGAGATGTTTCTATTTCTGCCCTTGTGATTGAAAATTCAATGACATCAAGAAGCCTACGTATTAACATGCATCACCATCAGTTTACAAGCTTCTGTATTCTTAGAGGGGCTTCAATTATTTGGGAGAGGGGATTGGAAGGTACGAGTCATGCTCACAAGTACTTCATTTGAAAGGCAAAGGCCAACCAATGTTTTCATCATTCCTATGAGTTTGCAAGATGATGATGATGTAAGTGTTTAACTACTACCTTTTTGTGTTTAAATATCTTGCTTCTTATAAAGACAAGAACTGGCAAACAGCAATGGCCTTCCTTATTCAAAGAATAATCCAGATTTTAATGTCATGCCATGAAAGGTTGCACAATCAAGGTCACACACACCCACAAACTATAAAATTTAGTAGCTTCTATACTCGAAAATCAAATATAGGTATGGATGTATAATCCAAAGAATACAATACTGCCTACCATACGCTGAGCTGAGAGAGAAAGTTGCATTTACGAGCAGCAGCCACTCTTTTGAGAAACTGGTTGTCCACGGATTTGCACCATTGGTGGCCTTGCAGTGTTTGACTGGGGCTGACTTGCCATCCTGTAGATGAGCAGATGAATGAACAACCTCATCAACAAGTACACACCAATATATGTGGTGATATTTGAAGATCCAGAAAATCAAGTATCCTAATGGAGTGGATGAATTTGCTTTTAATTATCTAGAAATATCTATACAAAATAGTTACCGGTTCTTAATGTCAGCAGACATTGCCATGAAAGCATGTTCAACGTTGGAGGCATTTTTTGCACTAGTTTCCATGAATGGAATGCCGATTTCATCTGCAAAGGCCTTCAAAAAATAATAAAAAGGGGATGGTCATGTCCGTCTTGTGTAGAAAAAAGTCTACAAAATATAAGCCTACAAATAGCTACCTTGGCTGTTTCATATGACACTGCTCTATTCTCAGCAAGGTCAGACTTGTTCCCTACAAGAAGTTTGTTGACATTATTACTGGCATATCTATCGATTTCATTCAGCCATTGTTTCACATTGTTGAAGCTCTCTAAGTCAGTTATATCATACACTATCTGCAGGAAAACACCCAATGTGAGGCAACATTTAGTAAATTAAAAGAATAATTTATAATAACAGTATGGAAGAAGGTTAAGAAATAAACTTAACAATTATTCCATGTGCACCACGGTAGTAGCTACTTGTTATTGTCCTGAATCGTTCCTGCCCAGCAGTATCCCACTGAAAATAAAAATAAGAGGAAATATAACAAAGATTGCTCGTAAAAATATCTGCAAAGGTCCTTAGTGTGTCTGTGTGGGACAAATATCAAAATATACAAATGTTTCTGGTAACCATATGTAAACAGAAGAATGAGATTCTTACAATCTGAAGTTTAATAGTTTTTGCATCCTGCTCTACGGTTCTTATTTTCTGAGGAATGTAAACAGTATGAAAACCATAATTTAGTCAAATAATATAATGATAAAACAAACAGGAGCCTTACAAAATCAACTCCGATTGTGCTGATATAACTGTCAATATATGAATCATCCTGTATCAAAATAAGCAGAAAAAACACACTCAAGTAAAACAACAACAATAACTACTAACTAGAGATGAAATTCACAACATTTTAGATTAATTGGAATCCAGAGACTTACAGCAAATCTCAGGAGGAGACATGATTTTCCAACACCAGAATCTCCTATTAAAAGAAGCTTGAACAAGTAGTCACTGGATAACAACAAACCAAAAAAAAAGTTATATCAGGCCAGTTACAAGAAGAAATAAATGACATGAGGGATAATGCTTGGCTATAAAATCATGTGCACTGGTCAATATCCCGGGTAAAGGTACCCCATCGAAAAATCAACAGAACCCAATTCTACCTAGAACCCAGATCACGTAACTCCAGATGAACCTAGCCCTACACAAATCAGCGATCCCAAAACGAAACGAAAGGAGAAAACCTTATTCTTCACATAGAAACCTAAGTTATCCACATAAAAAACATGCATACACTCAATCGCCTATCACCACCAAATCAAGTATCAAATTAATCATCACCGACTACCCAAAAATCTGAATCTGAAAGCCAGGAGATTTACTATTCAGAACTCATGGTTACAGCAATGAATCAGAGCCGATGTATTTGGCCTCGATCGTTAATCTGGCTTTGATCGCAGGGAATGGTAAGCCTGGCGCGTGTGAGAGATTTGGGCGTTGTATTTATAAAAAAGGAGAAACTGAAGTATATTTCCCTCACGTTTACACGAACTATACGCGGTACCCCATTTATTTATAATTATTTACACAAATAAGTATCATTAATTAACACAAATATATATTAATATTGGTCACTCGCAACTTGTTTAATTTAATTTACAAAACAACTCAAAGCTCAAGGCCCAGCCCAATATTATATTCCGAGACGAGTACGCGGGAGGTTTTACGCTCTTTCATCTCCCCGCCATTTAGAAAGTAGGTTGCTTTCATTGGTTTCTAATCATCATCTGAACCTTGGGATCAATGCCTCGGAGAGAGGAGGCTAGCAACCAGCAGCACCTGAATGAAGCAAAGAGGTCTTACAAGGCCGCTGTAGAATGCGGTAATCGGCAGGAGGAGGCGCGTTGGGCGAACGTCATTGGGCACGTACTTAAGAATCGCGGAGAGTATGTAGAGGCTCTGAGATGGCTTCGAAAAGACTATGATGTTTCTTTGCGTTACTTGTCTGAGAAACAGCTACTCGCTACGTGCCAGTCCCTGGGCGAGCTCCATCTTCGCCTCCATGAATATGATCAGGCTCTCATTTATCAGGTAAATGACGACTTTTATACCGACTGCTTTTCTAACTTCCTATTGTTCGGCATCAAGGATTTGTTTATTACAAGGTTAAGGTTATAGTGCTCTTTCTATGTTCATTCTATTTAAATAATGCGATTTATAGATAAACAGAAAATTGCGTATAAAGTACTGCATCCGAGCTTCTATCACACATTTAGTATTAAAATTTATTGGATAATAGTTTCGAAGGGATCAATGGAATCTTCTTCTAAGTCATTTTCCTGAAACTTCATATGATCAAAGAAAGAGGCAAACTAGAAATATTACTGCTGTATGCATGGGTACAAGCGCTGAATGATCCCATGTCTAAAACCTCTATGTATATGTATTTATTATCTTGGAGTAACATTTCGCTATTTCAACTAACAAAAATTGACGATAAAAAAATCATTCCAGTTAATTTAGTTTCCTATTTTTGTTATTAATGTTGATGTTATGGTATTTTGGTGTCAGAAAAAACATTTAGAGCTCGCCAAGGTTGATAATGACCTCATTGAACAACAAAGGGCAAGCACTCAACTTGGGCGAACATATCATGAAATGTTTCTGAAGTCGGATGATGATCATTGCTCCATCAGAAATGCTAAGAAATATTTCAAATCCGCAATGGAGATTGCTGAAGCCATAATGAATAATCCACCTTCTGAGAGAGTTTCTTTTGTAAAGGAATACGTTGATGCCTATAATAACCTTGGAATGCTGGAAATTGATCTTGATAACTTTGATGCAGCAGAGAAACTCCTTTGTAGAGGACTGGAGATATGTGACGAGGAGGAGGTGAATGAGAATGATGATGCGCGAAGCAGACTTCATCATAACCTTGGTAATCTCTACTTAGAACTGAGAAAATGGGAAAAATCCCATGAGCATATTAAAAAAGATATCCTTGTCTGTAAGCAAATTGGCCATCTTCAAGGAGAGGCTAAAGGGTACATTAACCTCGGAGAGCTGCATTATAGAAAGCAAAAGTACACAGAAGCTATTGCATCTTATCATAAGGCGCTTGACCTTGCAAAATCATTGGAAGATGAGCATGCATTAGCAGACCAGATCTATGAAAATATTGAAACTGTTCAAAAGGCAATGGAGGTACTGAATGAACTAAGACAGGAAGAGCAGAAATTAAAGAAGCTTGAAAGGAGAACAGAATTATCAAGAGGCTCTGAGAATGAATGGAAATATCTTCATAGACAGAGCAATTCCCTCGATTCCATTGTTGAGAAGTCAAGGATGATCTTCAACTGGATTAAAGTATGTTACTGCTTCTTGTCTTGTTGCACACATCAATGCATTTTTTATTTTCAGAATAATCGATTATCGCTTTTCTCGTGGGTTGGCAACCTTATGCTAAACTACACAATTATAACAGATACCAAGTTCCGATACAGGATTAATTGTTTTGTTTTGTTTGGACATTTCTCTAATGTGATTTCATGTTTGACTGCTAGCTTCTACAATATTCGAAAAGGAAAAAGAAGATTGCAGGTGAACTTTGTGACAAGGAGAAGTTGAGTGATTCATTTTTAATTATAGGAGAATCATACCACAAACTCAGGAAATTCAACAAAGCTTTGAAGTGGAGCAGGAAAGGTTGGGAAACCTTCAGGTTGATTGGAAATAGTGAGGTGATTATTCTGGAAATAAATAATGATTTTCACTAATTGGCAATTTTATAGTCTTCCTGTTCCTTTTTATATTATATGTATATGGCCCCAAAAATCATGATACAATGCTAATATTTCTAAGCTAGTCATTCTAAGCATCTCAAGATTTTAGAATTTTGGAATCTTATTACTGAAAAACTACTGTGAGGTTACTTGGAAAGTTATCTCAAGACACTGTAATTTCAGGGACAAGCACTGGCAAAGATTAACATTGGAGAAGTCCTGGATTCTAGTGGGGACTGGCTTGGTGCTTTAGAAGCTTTTAGAGAGGGGTACAGGTAAGGACCCCAAGTTCAAGGTTTTGTATTACTCCCGGATATTGTAGAACATTTTTATGTTTTCCGAGGTTCTCTTGCAGAACTGCTGTAGAAGCAAACCTGCCTTACTTGCAGCTCTCTGCTCTAGAGAATGTGCACTATAGTCATATGATTCGCTTTAATGACACCGGAGAAGCCAGGTATATTGCAGTTTTATTGCTTCGTCCCTTAGAAAATTATCAATATACAAATTTCCTAAAAATGAAATTTAATTGAATGCATCATGCCATACCGTTCAGTATTTCATTCAATTTCATGTGACGTGTTGTGCAAGTTCATTTTTATTTTTATGATTTTTGGTTACAAATATGATCCGATTTACAGGAAAATAAAATCTTTAATTGAAAAATTAAAGAAGTCCCAAGATGGAAAGCTGAATCCTCAAGTTTCTCCAGCAGACAGCTGTTCAGAGACTAAATCAGAGTTAAATGACCACTCAAAGGATGAGATGTCCGATGACAGTCTTACCAAGAGGCATGAATTTTCTAGAACATCTGAATCTTTAGTTGACGTTGAACTGATTGAAAAAAGGAACTTCGTCCCCATTCATCAAATTAACATTATTGAAAATCGAGAAGAGGCTGTCAATACTATGCTTAATGTTTCCGAGTCACATAAATCAGAGGCCTACAGTGTTTCAAAACATACAGACAGCTGCAGTTCCAAGAGAAAACGGGCACATGCAATTATTTCTGATGATGAAGATGAAAATGAGGACAATTTTTCTGCGGAAAGGATAGCAGTTAAGCATCCTAAAGAGATATCAGCTTCTGATGAAGGTAATACTAATTCGGCATCTTGTTACGAGCACTAAATATTTGAAGAATTTGTGTTGAATAAAGCTTCTATGTAACAGTAGTCAGAAAAAGTGCGAGGAGTCTAGCTGATGTATCTGAGGATGCTTCACTATTCAGCTCAAGGTATACCACCGATGAACTGCATCATATCAATCAAGAAAGTACTTCATGTTCATCAAGGTCAAACATTTTCAGCCTAGGTTCGCAGGGTTCCCAACTGTGTGGAAGAGCAAGAACATGTGAACCTGTGCGTATTTTTTAAGACCTTTGAACAGCTATTATTACGGCCATCTGCATAATTTATTATTTTTCTCACACATGTGCTTGCATGCATTTTAGACAATTTATGATCATCATCCATTTTTATGATCGCTACTTCACTTCTGGATTGACATGGCTTGTATAAGGAAGACAAGAATTATTACTTTGATCACTGAATCGATATGTTCCATGAATCTTTTATACTGACGATGATGTCTTTCAGAAAAATATCATTGTCAAGTTTGATCAAGGATTTGTCAATCTGGACCTCAATGCATATGGCGTTGGTGAGGAAATTAACATGGATTGGATTAAAGTTGAACTGGCATGCTTATATTACATGAATCTTCTTAGAGAAAAGAGGTCCAAAGGTAGGGATAAATGAAGTAGTCCCTTGATATTATTTTTTATTCATTTTTACTTCACTGAGCTGTAAAATATTTTAAGTTGTGTGGTCTTTGACAATTTCCTTGACTATGAATAAACAAAGTCTACCTTAATATGTAAATATGGTTCATTTTTATTTTCATCAAATAATGCATGTGTGGATGCTGATGTAAATGAGTCGATGTTTCCAGGACTAGTACCCTTTATTCAAAATGTGATGTTTAATGGAAGAATTCTTGAATCTGTGGAGGAGCTAAAGAGCTTGACAGATCATCCACCTAAAAAAGGCTGGATTGACGCCTGTGCAGGTGATATCCTGTGCTTGGATTTTTTAATGTTCCCAGTTTTCCTGGATGGTGATTGTTTATTGCTATTGAAGCTTTACATATATGGGGTTGAGTGTCATAGTCACTAATATGCAGTGTATAATGTTTTTGATGTTTTTCTTGATGATATGTAACAGTTATGGTGCCAAAGAATCTGATGAAATTGTACATCAATTGTTGTGAAGCATTATCTGTACCGCCCAATCTAAAACTGGTGCATAAGCTGTACAATATATCTGTAAGCTCTAAATTTTGTTGTGAGATTCAACTCCTAGATATCATGATTGTTGATTCACTTAAGGTTTTGTACTGACAAGTGGTACTGTTCATGGCCTTTTGATAATGAACTCTCAATAGGTATCAGAAGATGAAATTGTAGTTTCAGATTGTCAGTTGCAGGACTTCACCATTGCACCTTTACTGGATGCTCTTAAATTGCACAAACCTCTTGCTATCCTAGACCTTTCTCATAATTTATTGGGTATGAATTATGATAAACATGCTAATTTTTTAATGTTCTCGAAAATGTTTGCTAATTTCTCGTTTTTTGAGTTTTATGATGCAGGTAATAGTACTGTTGAGAAACTAAAAGAAGTGCTTATATCCTCGGGCCAGAGTTATGGAGGTCTGATTTTAAATTTGCATGACAATCGACTTGGACCTGCTGCTTTATTTGAGGTAGTACAAAATTTTGGTTCACGGAACTGATCCAGTTTGTTTGTGTTCATGTTTTTTTGCATTATTACTACTTAATTTCATATTGAAAATTTTCAGGGTAAAAAATTACTTACATGTTTTTTTGAACAGAAATTTTATTTAATTAAAATCATTTGAGATCAACCAAAGTTAATCTCAAATCAAATTTCAACTTTTAAAGCTAATGGCTTGCGATTTAAATTGCATCACATGGGGCTTGGATCCATTTTGACATTTGAAGTCTAGCGGTCTTTCTGGAAATGTGATTGTCTTTCTTGTAATGGTCTTTTATTTCTCAGATTTGTGAATGCCCAGTACTCTATGCTCGACTGGAGGTTCTCAATATTTCTGGAAATTGTTTGACTGATGCCTGTGCATCATACCTAACAGCCATCATCCGGTCCTGCAAAGGCAAGAACCTGCAACAGTTGGATTAATCTATATTTATTGTGTCTTGCAATAAATAATCTCTCTTATAATTTAGAAAACTACCAAACATCAGAACATCAATCTATTTTCATGTCCTTTACGTTGATTGAGAAACTATCATTTGCAGCTTTGTATAGTGTCAACATAGAGAACTGTCAACTCACATCAAGAACAATCCAAAGAATTGCTGATTCTCTTGAGATGGATGCTGCTCTCACCCATCTTTATATAGGTAGCTTTTATAAAAGAAAAAGATGTAAACTATCTTTGATCCTGCTGGAGAAGCCATTTTGATTAGTTTTCTTGAACAGGACTGAATTATCACGTCTCTGGGAATGTGGTCATTAATCTTGTGCTCAAGCTTGCGACTTTGAGGCGGTTTGTATTACATGTCTGCAATGTTGTAATACATTTCTGTTACCTTACCTAAAATAGATTCTAAGAAAAATACTTTGGCTTGCAGGTTCCAAGAGCTGAGTTTGCATGGTATAAAACTTAGCAAGCCTGTGGTTGATAGCATTTGCCAACTTGCCAATAAATGTTGCCTGTCTGGACTTCTGCTTGGAAATACTAATATTGGAAACGTGAGTTCATTATAGCTGTAGTTTTCATCATTATTTCTGTTAAAAGGGGTTTCTGAGAAGGCGGGATGAGAGTTGAATGCTAGTAAGTTGACCATTATTTTTATGTCACAAACAAATGAGTTTGGGAAGCAACCTCGATTTCTGTCAATGCACAATTTTTAACTGGCGAATCTAATTTCAACAATCTCAGTTTTGTAAATTATTTGGACTTTGTTTTGCAGGAAGGTGCAATGCAGTTGATTCAACCATTATCCAAAGATACTCAAGAACTGGTCAGACTTGATCTTTCGTTTTCTGGAGTCACTTGTGAATATGCAGCTCGGCTATGTAATGAATCATCTTTGACCGGTGGTATTCTTGAACTGAATCTTGGTGGAAATCCTATCGCAAAAGAGGCATGTTTCTCTTTATAAGATCAAACTGCTTTTCCTTTCATGCTCATGCATATTTGAGATTCTTTTTATTCCTCAAAAGAAAAAAAAACTGTACTAGAAGCCTAAATGCAACCTCAAATTCAGGGATCAAGTGAAATAGCATCATTGCTTAGGAAATCGCATTGCTGTTTAAGAGTTCTGGAAGTCTTCAAGTGTGAACTTGGTATTTTTGGCATCATTCAAATTCTTCAAGCACTATCGGGGAATCATTCTCTTGAAGAACTCAACGTAGCTGACAATGTTGGTCTAAATGATGCTCAAGCTCTTAGTGGTGTTTCTGGAGTCAATGAAGGAACAGTACCCTTGAAGACCAAGCAGCTCATTTCACAAAGCTCTACCTCTCCAGCACCTAAATCAGACGAAGTTGATGATTTGCGCAAGGAGATGTGTATCAACATATGTGATAACCAGCTTGAAGCTGCTGATAGTGAAGATGATGAAATAAATGCAGAAGCTGCTCGCAGGTATACTCGGGATGACAAGATTTCCATCGAGTATTCAGTGAGGCAGCTTATGCAGGAACTTGGTGCCTGCGTTACAACAGCAGTGAGCTTGAAGAAGGTGGATATTAGTCATAATGGATTCTCCCCTGAACTCGTAGAGATGCTATTTTCCGCTTGGTCCTCCGGATGTAGAGCTGGTGTGGCACAGAGGCATGTTGATAGAAACATAGTTCATTTTTCTGTGCAGGGAATCAAGTGCTGTGGCATCCAGCGCTGCTGCAGAAGGACTTGAGTAATTCTGTCATTGGTACCGACGGAATTACTTGGTATTTCATGAAGAAATCATGTTGGAATCTCAAAGCTTCTTTAGGGTGCAATTATATTGTTTCGATGTTATTAAACATAGAGGTCGGATGTACGGGATAAATCTCAACGAATGGTTTCTAGCACAAGAGGTTGTTTTGAATGTCATTCGCTAGATTTTAAATGTTTGGGCGATGGGAATAATGATTGTTATTCACGACTTAATGAAATTTTGCATTCCGTTCAAAAAAAAAGTTTCTTTTGTGCATTTAGTAGTTTAGTATTTTCCAGAGAGAAATTGTAATTCAACTGCATCAAGAACGCATTATTAGTATTACACACCCAAGAGACGAGGCTGAGGCGATCCACAACTAATTTACGAAATGCTAATGTTATTATGAACCAAAAAATAAAAAGAAGCTTATATCCCACCAAGACATATGTTAACGAAAGCCTTCCCTAAAAGAGAAGCCGGAGTACCACCTAAAAGACACATGAAGCTGCGGAGTGTGAACAGAGAGATGTCATAATCTAAAGAATACCCTGTGCACGTTGCAACTGATATCTCATTGCTGATTGCCCATATAATCTACATGACTAGATGAAGTGTGTATTTTATTTTACGTAGTACTATTTCTTTTTGGTTTTTAATCGGATCGCAACCTTATTACTTAGTCTAGAAAGTAGAAAGTAGAAAGTAGAAATTTACAAGTGGTTCTGATTTGAGACACGAAGATCAACAGTAATTTAAAATAATCAATTTCGTAATTTCATGAAATTTCGTAAACCTAAATTGCGCTTTCCTTGAACGGCAAATGACTGATTTCATGAAACAAAATAATCAAACTGTTTAAAGTACCGTTTGTGAACCACGTCTATTGCGGATGACCGAATGGGACAAAATAAAACAAGGTAAATTGGTATTTCATGTTGATCGCTCCCAAATAAAGCGGCCCTAATACGGCCTGTAACGCATAAATGGGCGCCTGAACCTCGGAAACCTCCTGCAAGGGAAAGCTTTTCATGTTAAGCACTCAATTAGCTCCATAATTGAACAAAATTCCAAAGAGGATCGGTGGAATGGAACAAAACAAACATCAGTTGTCAATTTTTAGACATAACATGATCGAGTAAAAAAACATTAGCAGCACTCACCCATAACCATATGGAGGAGGCATAAAGGGCCTTCTCGATCCAAAGTGTGGACTTGGACGCCTTCCTCGGTACTGTTTCATTCCAGGAACGTTCGTTCTTTTGGAAGACACCTGCAAAATCAGGAGACGTAAGGCACACCGAAAGATGCATCTTTCATTAACCACACCAACACCTTTAGTTGACGGCCATGCAGCTCTGACTCATTCAGTAGAAGAGCATTTTGTACAGACTCGGCCTCCACAAATTCCACGTAAGCAAATCCTTTGGGCTGGAAGTATTTGTCAGTCAGTATAGTGACCCTGTTTACTGTCCCACACGACTGAAAATGCTGCTGCACCTCCTCAGGTGTGCACGCATAATCTACCTGTGCATGAAGTAAGACCACATTAGCCGGAAAAATGACTCCTAAAGCATGACTATATGTGCACTTTATAAAAAATGCCAATTACGAGCAAAGGATCCGGTAACTCACATTACCAACATATATAGAGCGTGAATCCACCTCCTCTTTCTCAGCTTGGGATGCAGAAGCGCCATTGGAATCTTCTACTGAGCCCAACGGGGAAAACCCCATGTACAAGTTTAGATTAAAAGAATGAGTAAACTGAAAAAGCAATCTAACTACATTTTTTGGAAAATTCTATCTTCAATGTTGTATCCAACTCTTAAGCAAAAAACTCTAGAACATAATTTCGGTAGAATATACTACAAATTATCCAACATATCAGACTCCTTATAAGATATACGCCAAATGGGCACCATCAATATTTGCTCTGTAATATCTATCAGCAGAGACTAAAGTGGGACAACATTAGCATCGGCAGTATAAGAAACACATCAGACTCCTTATAACTTATACCCCAAAACCTTGCTTTTTTGGGTTATTAAAAGTACCTTGGTGTAATTATCAGCCAGTTTTAATCGAAAGAAAAATCCAACACACATTCTCAACTCCCAAATCTCTTTTTTCAAGCAAAAAACATTGTGTAGGAGAAAAACCTTGAGGTATACCCATCTCTTTCTCAACCTTGGCCTGCATTTCACGAAGCGCACCTGCTTCCTCTTCAATCTCTTGCAATCTCTTCTTCATGCTCTCCAACTTCAAACAAAAAGATACTAAAAAAACTCGCTAGAATACTTACATCTGAAAACCGCAAATCTCTCCGTAAACACATACCTCGGCCTTCGAGTCGGATGTCTGGTCCGGGTCGAAGTCGGCCTCCATGTAAGCATCCTCGGGCACATCGCCGCCGTACACAGCTTCCTCCTCTTCCTGGTGCTCATGGTTCTCCATCACTACGTCCTGAAAGCAGGGTATCTGTAGTCTTCGCCCGGCGAAATAAACAGGTCAAAGAGTTTGTTCAGCCTCGTCTCCCAGACCGCGGCTCCAAATGAGAAATGAAATTGGTTATACCCCTAGGGTTTCCGATTGCGATTTTTCCCCACATGTGCTGATGTGCAGGATAAAAAATATAAAATTTAAGATGTGATATGAATTCCATTCATTATTCATTATTTATTTTAAATTTAATCTAAATTATTAATATACATTTAACTTCAAATAATTTAATGATTAATTATGTTTTTTCATTTATAAACACATTTTTAATTTTGGAAAATTTTGGATTTAATTCGAAATTGATTTTATTTTTTAATCTAGTGTTTTAAAATTCAATCCAAATGTTGAATTCTTGTTTATTATAGTAATTTATAGTTTAGATTAAGGATTTAATATAAGACGGTAATGAATTTTCTATCTTAAATCACTATTTTGTAGTACAAGATCATGGGTTTTGTCGAATGTTCAACTTAATTGTTCTTTAATTTAATAAAACAATACATATATAATTGAATTTAATCTAGACTATAACTAAATTCAATGCCGGTATGAAACACAATAGTTTATATACTTTGGATTTCAATCAATAAAATGACGATGAATAATATGCTTAATTCATATAAATATTCACTTAATAGATGAATTTGTGTTTTGAATTGTGTATGTGAAATGTTGCTTGAGATGTAACTCGAAATTAAAAGATTGATTGATAAATGAGAAACCATAATTGAACTATTTATTATAATTATAATTATTATTATTATAATGAAGTTGATGGTATTTTAGTACTTTTTGTACAAATGAATATTACATCATAAGGAATTCTTTGATTTAAAAAATTAGAGAACAGGTATTGATTTGGTGTCAAATTGAATGGACTACTAGTAAAGAAANTTAGCTTTAAAGAATACGTTTATCCGTTACAAGGAGGCGGTGCGGCTGCAGATTGAGGCCCTTTGGAGGAGGAATTATCTGGTTTTTCTTGGTGCAGGTGGACTTTTCGTATGCATATTTCTGTGGCGGTTGTTGTTTGGAATTGCTAATATTTTTGTTGGATTTTCCGAGGGAATGGCAAAATATGGGTTTCTGGCTCTTTCATCTGCCATTGTTGCGTTTACTGTGAGTGATTTGTTATTTTTTGTGCATAGCATGTTTTTTTTATCAAATGATAGAGAACATATGATTTGGTTTTTTATGATATCTATAATGAGGATATGGTGTTGCTTTCATGGGAAAATAACAAGTTCAGAGATTTGCTTCGGTGAACCAATTTGCATAAACCCCATGTGATGTGAACTTTATTTATTGGGGAACGAAGAATTTTGTGTAACCGTTATAAGAAGAATGCATCTTATTGTTGACTTGAGTTTCATGGCAAATAATGATAAATTTTGTTTTATAAAGGGCTTGTGGCTGCGTTCGAGATACACAATTAATCCTGATAAAGTATACAGAATTGCGATGAGAAGGCTAAATATGTCTGCTGGTATTCTTGAAGTTATGGGTGCACCACTTACAGGAACTGATTTGAGAGCATTCGTGATGTCTGGAGGGGGCATCACTCTGAAAAAACTTCCCAGGTTAAGAGGGAAAAGGTGTTTCCTAATCTTCCCCGTGGAAGGTTCAGAGAGGAAAGGATTGGTCAGCGTTGAAGTTAAGAAGAAGAAAGGCCAGGTTCTCACATGTTGAACCCTGTTTGGGTTTAAACTTTTGTATTATTGAAGCCTAAGTTATTATTTGTGTGCAGTATGATATGAGGCTATTGGCAGTGGACATTCCGATGGGCAAAGGACCAGACCAGCGGCTGTTCTTGATAGGAAATGAAGAGGAATACAAGATGGGTGATGGTTTGATATCTGAGCTGCGAGATCCACTAGTCAAAGCTTTGGCAGCTGCAAGAGAGTTTGAAGGTCGTGATCACAAGCAAGAAGAAGAAGAAGAAGAAGAGAGATAGCTTTAAAAGAACAGCGGCTGTTTTTAAGCGAGGGTCGAGAAGTTGGTTGTTGAAATAATAAGGAAAACTACATCGAGAAGAAGTATAATATGATAATACAATGTTGTGAAAACAAACTTGTAAGAAAAAGTATGTGTTGAAGAGTTCAAGACTGCTAAACATATTTGAATGTCATGAGCTAACAAATAATCCTTTTCAATGAAAAAAGCAAGAATTGTTGCTATCAAACTCACGTCCAAAGAATGAGTGACAACACATTGCCATTAACCTGCAGTGACCAAAATAAAGACAGACATAACATTCTTGATCGAGCATACTGCGGGAGCCCAATACATCATCAGAAGTTCTCATTCTTAATCCAAAAGAAAACGAGAGCATACCAATTTAAAATCATTATTCAAGAAACTCGGTGCTTTAGCAGCCCCAGTCCCACACATAGTATTCATCCCTGAACAAAAAGAGATGCTACACTTCAAACAAATTCATTCATCTTTTCGGAAAGTCAGATTTCTGCGGAAAATGTAAATTAGACAAAGGGAAACAATGTCCCCTACACTTTGCATTACTCCCAAAAACAACATTCACCATCATGTAGGATAATCACTGAGTTATGATAATTATAAAAAAAAGAGGTTTGGTGCCATTACTACCAGCAACTAAGTGTGCTGATACCCGAGAGACAGGACAGGCCCGCAATAATCATATTCTGAGATTAACTGATCAAGATTCCATAACGACCATAACGATAAAGATTACATTGAATGAATACACAAATAAAGGCGAGGCTGATGTAAATGCCCAGGATCATTTAAAGTTTCAACCCCAAGGCACTAGTTTTTTATATATACAATCACAATGCAATGAGACAAAAGAGAAGAAGCAAAAGAATAATGATTGACATTGTATTGGGGATTATGACGTCACTTCACTTGAGGAGCCAGGAATCTTTGAATTGCGCTGCGTAACTATTCCGGAAATTTTTCATTCTGATCAAACAGAAATGCACGCAGAAATCCATCCCTCTACCTCCACGTGCTTTTTCTGTCTTCAACAAGTAACACGCCGGCCCGCAATCAGGGCCCCGTCCCTGCGCAACCAGCCCCCAAACGCTAGTCACCTCATCCCCTGTCCCCTCCCCCTCCATTTCGCCTACGAAAATTACACCTTCTGGTGAAGTCAATTCCCCGCTCCGCCACCTGTTCCTCACAGCCGCCCATTCCGTCTCCATCGCCTTGTCGACCTGGATCCTCTGTCCCGGGCCGTGTATTTGAACTAGGAGAGGTGCGTTGGGTAGATTCTTCACGATCTCCGTCACCGACCCCGCCATCCACGAATCCGTCCTCTTGCTATAAACTCCATCGGGGTCCGAGAAGGATATTGCTGAATTGATTGCTTCGGCGTGAACTCGCATTCTTGGTGGGTCGCGCCTTTTTGACATCGGCAAATAGTATGCGGGTGAAGATATCCAATCTAGTCTCGTTAGCTGCCCTCTGATTGGTAGATTACCTTGCGGATGCGGGGGGGCCTTGATAGACGCCATTTTCCAAATTGAATCAGCTTCTTCCAAGACTGAAAAATTTGAAGACGAGACGGTGAGGAGATGAATTCGAAGAAGCCTAGGTTTAGATGAGAAATTCGAATGTAATCAAAGAAGGCGTGGAGTTAGTTATAAATAATTGGAAACTTGTGGGAAATAACGAATCTTGCATGGCGGGTGTGTGCATGTGTCTGGTGTATGCTAACTTGTGGCGGCGTGTGCCCAACTCGTGCAAGTCCGCGCCTGCGTGTGTCTGTACATAATGGGCCAAAATCGTGTAATTTATCTTCCTATGGCCCAATGGGAACAATTGGGCTAACATGAAACTTGATGAATAATAATAAANAGAATATCACTTTTTGCAGGTTGAAAGAATAAAACCACAATAGATTATACTTGTACACAATGCAACACAAAGACTAGGAAATTACGTAACTACCTCCAAAGGCCTTTATAAGGACAAACATTTACAAAAACCCTGTTGCAATTTCAGCTCTTTTTCTTCCAAATGACTTGGAAGCCTGTTCAGGTTCTGTTTATCCTTTGGGCACCAAGTTTAGGGGCAGCAGGTCTTGAACCACGACCCCGTCCAGCCGACAGTGGTTTTGGCCCCATTGTAGGAGGAGGAGCAGCTATAGAAGCCCAGAGGTCATCATCCTCCAATCCCCCAGATTTTAGATTCAGTGGCTTAGAGGAAGACTTTGGAACTGGTGCAGCAATGGCGCCCCAAGGATCTTCTTCCTCAGCCACTCTGTTGATTTTTGAGATGGACTGTCTTGATGCAGCTTTTGAAGTCTCTGCTGTCGAGTCCCAAGCGTCATGGGCCTCATCTTTACTGGTTTTTATTATACTTTTTGATCTTGTATTTGGAACTGAAAGAAAGACATGGAGTAGGGGTTATATATATTACCTTTAGCATAGAATCAGTTGACATAATCAGCCTTAAGTGAAATGTCTACGATAGATGTTGAAAAAATATTGCACAAAACAGAAGTACACTTTTTCATATCCATGTCCATACCACTCGGTCTTGAGAGGGAAACCGGCAGTTTCTGAGCTGCCTGGATAGTTGCAAGAACTGCAGGTACTGTTGCCCCTTCGATTGGTTCGAGCTTATCCCACCCATATTTTCCATCATCATCCTCTTCATGAATACCATTTTCAAGATCCCCCCATCCATCAGTTGATGCTGGGGAGGGTGGTCGATGGTTATCAGAAGAATCTGTCAAATCAACCCCCGAATCTACAGGAGGTAGATTTGCATCATCTGCACCTTTGACATAGAAGTACCAATATTAATTCGGACAGAGATGTAAAAAATGCAATTGTTGTGTGAAACCAAAAGACATTGTGAACAAGTGAAAAGCAACTCAAGAGATGGCAAAAATATTTACCTGAAATGATATTGGAACTTGAAGGAAGCGCTGGACTTGAGCTTGAAGAAGTATGCATAGTAGTCTGTTCAGAGTGTTTTCCCTTTAATGTCAAAGAGCTCATTGCCCACCTACATAGTATTAAGTTTGAAGTTAGAGCACATAAAAAATTATATGTTTCCTTCGAGAGTGGAGCAGTGTGGATAAATGGAGAATTAATATTTAAAAAATGAAATAAATAGTTCATGAGAAAGGAAGAACTATTTTTGGGCAAGCCCAAAGCTTAAAACGATAGTATGCATGAGTTATTCTGGGTTATAACTTGACAAAATCAGCATACCCGAGTAAGCCTGCATTTCCAGGTACAGACGAAATTCCAATGCCTGTGGCCCCAGCATCCCCCACAGCTGCCTATGAGAATAAGAAACATCACTGTCAAATAATGACTACTGGAAGATATAGGCACTCACTCTTCACAAAATTTTATTTAATAAACTTTGGTGGAAGGCTAACATTAACTTATTTTCTCAAATAGGGTAAAGGTCCAAAACCAATGAAAAGTTGCAGTCATTACAAGACCGACGTGTTGGAATGAACACAATGATCTCATGCACATACCTTTTCATTGTGCTGTTTCAGCAATTGCAAAAACTGTTCTACAACTTGGAATGCTTTGGATCGAACATCACTTCAAAAAATAAGTTTAAAAAAACACGAAATTCAGATCAATATGACCGAAAAGTGCACCAGCAATTAGTAAGCACAATGGAATACTACCTATCAGGATCAATCGTCAGGACCACCACATTAGGCAAAATTCGAGTAGCGATTTCAGTGGCATCATAGTAAGAACTAGTGGCATTCAAAGCCATGATACCTGACAAATAAAGGAAGTCATGTATCACTCAGGAAGGGAGGATGTGATAGGGTTATTTGGGAGGGATATAGATAGAAATAGATGGACCAGAGCAGGAATAATGGACTGCCACAAAATTCTAGGATAGAAATGATCGGCAAAAACTTGCAAGTACAATTATTAAACTGAAGTCAAGTACCTGCACCTCTGGCGGGGGAGAATGTGTCACGCAAAGCTCGAACTGTAAATGCATTAATAAGAACTCTTTTCCTTGTCTGCACAGCAGTCAATTGCTGATTATAACTATACGAGTATATGACACACTGCAGAAGTCTACAGAGCAATAGCTTCAAAAAGATCAAAATGTTGGCAATTCTTGATATTTAGCACTCACCCCATTGTTAAGGTAACTTGCAATATTTCCAAGAAGAATTGTAGTATTAGTTCGAATAGCAGGTTCTTCATCAACCTGCAGCATACAAAATTACAAGTATGAAGTCCGTAGGATTAATTCATTAGAAGAATAAATTTAGTATGTAATTTTCTATTCCGATAAAAGTGGCTTCTGAAACCAGGAATATCATGCAGTATCAAAAACATTGCGCACACACTCATGCTGCTACCTGCAGCTTCGAGAGAAACTTGAGTAGTGATCCTGATACTGTGCGTTGAGAAAGCTGTAGCGAAATGAGGAGAATAAATGAATGTGAAACATCCAAAAATCTTAAAATTCAGCATTCATCTACCATGTTAAAATATTACACAGCAGCAATATTTAGCCGTATATACCAAATCACCAATCAAATCCTAATCATATAATGACCACCATGGCAGTTGAATGATATAATGATCTGGCATAATTGTCCACCAAACAACCAAAATTGGATCAAGTTATGAAACTTTGAAACTAGCAGCATGATTATGAGAATCATGTATATAGAAACATGATCAGAGTACTATAATAAAAATGCAGTGATCTGAGCACCAGTAATACAATCCTTAGAATTCATGGTCTTGAAGAAGTTGCTATCACCTTAGGGGCCAGAACAAGCATGGATTTCAAGGTCAGCTCTCGAAGGAAAGCAGATGTATCAGAAAACCCAGTTGCAACATGAGGGTACACCTGAAACAATGTTATTAAGCATTTGTTTCTCAATTCAGTTAAACAGAACGAAAAGAGCATCTATTGCTCGAATGAGGACATAAAAAATTCGGAGCATACTTGTTCATCAACAATTTGAGCAGACAATGCTTCACCATACTGATCAATGTGCTGGAGAAGACCAACCCGTATAGCACGATCAACTGATGCAAAAAGTTTCACAATTGTAGGTAATACCTACAGTGGAAGAAAAAATTTATGTGAATCAATAAATTGTAAGAATCTAGGTTTTTCTTTTATCAAGGAACGAACAAGATGAGAAAAGTATCAAACGCATATGTCCAACAGTAACCTTTGCACTATATTCTTCGGCTGAAAGCCACGAAGCCAATTTTAAAAATGCAGTCAAAGCTGGGGCAGTTGCTGAACCAAATTCTAAGGCAGATGCTAGCAGTGGAAGTAGCTGGAAAAACAAAAATCGTTATTCATGTCTCATACTATCTAAAAATTACTGGAAACTATAACATACCTTCTTCAAAACAATCGGACGTGGAAGCTGCTCAGCAAGATTTGGAAGCTTACGGAAGAAAGTATCTTTTTCCACACTGTCCTTCAAATTTAATATCTCCATAAATTGTATGGTTTCCACCAACTTATTTTGAAAATATTCTGAAAAAATATTTCAATAGCAAATTTCATTGAGTTTAAAGACATTTAAATCTTCTTTGCGACAATGCATCCAATTTTTTGTATGGATTTACAGGTTTACATCCCAGTGACATCACTAGAAAAATAATAAGACTTCGTACCCAGGCATATCTAGAACTATAACACTGCCTCTTAAGATACCAAAAGCTACTCACCACTATTCTCAAGAAGTTTTGATGAATTTAATCTGCGAGACGGCAAAGAACTCAAGAGACGCTGATAATCTTGAAGAAGAGACTGCGAAACATGAAAACAGACCATTTCTGAGTGAACGAAAAGACATCCAAGTAAAGGTGAGAAGTGAACAAAAATCAAATAGAAGAGCTGCACAATGTGATAAGCATATGTCATCTCAGCAGATGCACTTTCACAATAAGAAGTTGAGAAAATAAAAATGGATAAAATTTTCACCTTCGGTATGCTAGATGTATTTCGCAAGTCCTCTGTCCTACCCAACTCGACACCAGAAAAAAGTTCATAAATTAGGCAGCCTAAAATTTGCACAAAAGAGGGGAGTGTTAACTCATAAAAATGAAATGTGATTTCCAAATAACTCATAAAAATGGAAGAAACATGGCCATAATGAGGATGGTAAACACTTTACAACTTCAGCTTGGTAAATATTTAAAAAAATATATATTTATTTTAATTTTTAAATTATCATTTTTGCAATACCATTGTAAAACCAAGTCATCCAAGCTCAAAATAGAATTTCAAATAACAGGCTATCACGCATGGAGACAACTGTTTTATATTGACCTGAAAATTACAGAAATCTCAAAATCTAAAAACTGCAAAAACATGAACCACTTTTTAAAACACAGACATCTCAAAATCTCAAAACTGCAAGAAACATCAACCACTTTTTAAAACATGGCCATAAAACGGTCCGGAAGCACACTTACCAAGGCCCCACGAATCTATAGCCCAAGCTGGTGATTTTCGGATGGATGACCAGTCAGATTTAGCTAGCTCCATTGGTTTGTATTGGGAACCAATCAGCCATTCATATTGCTGTTTAAAATAATTATTCAAAACTTTTCACAGAACAGCTATTTGCCTTCTGGCTAAAGCATATGAAATGAAGCATATACAAAATCGACATGTCAATTTCCATGGTGCATACCTCAAGCTAGTGATTGCAATATTAAAGACAATCTGTAATTTTAAAGTATAGGCTAAAATATTAATCAATCAAAATATTTGATTTATTTTCATTAGTTTTTAGCTATTTTATGGATAATCGAGTTGCGTACATAATCATAAGCCATGTGTATCATTTTGTAATGAAAAGTACAGGCACTCTAGGTGTTTTGCAAAATCATTTTCTAAAAACATAATGAGAAGTTTGTTTATCAAAGCAAAGTAATTTTGTATAAAAAAAGAAAAGTATGGGTTGAAGAGTTCAAGTCCGTTAAACTGTGCAGCATATTTGAATCTCATGAGCTAACAAGTAATTCTGTTCAATGAAAAATGCGAATAAAATTTACCAGCATTGGTCCATTATACGATTCATTGTTCCCATCGAACTCAGATAAGACATCAAATGCGTGGAGTTTCCAGTCTAAAGTCTGAGTGACAACAACACTAGCAATACACACATTGCCATGAACCTGCAGTGACCAAAATGAAGACAAGCATTCTTGATCTAACACAATGCAGAAAAATAAAATGGTTAAGAAAAGGGAGCACAATACATCAACGGAAGTTGTCATTCTATGTCAGAAGGGTTTCTTATTCTACGTCAAAAAGGCAACCTCAATTACATTTGCTTCCAAAAGAAAATGAGCATACCAAATTACAATCATTATTCAAGAAGCTCGTGGCTTTAGCTATCTGGTGCAGCCCCCAGGCATAGTATTCATCCCTGAGCAAGAAGAGATGAAAAACTAGGTGCAGAAAAATGACTTTACTTCAAAAAATGCTAAAATAACCATCCAAGCAAAAAAAATGACAGCAGTTACACCTTTGTTTGCCTTCTAAACCCAATTCCTTGATCTTTTCGGAAAGTGGCATAACAGGCTCGGTCACAATATAGATGGTAACCTTTGCACTGGAACCATCTGAGATTTCTGTCTCAGTGCTATGTAGAAATGACAAAATATTTGGATGCCTGACCTGAAAGATACACAAAAAGATACTGAGCAGCAAAGAAAATTTAAAATTAGACAAAGGGGAATAACTTAATAGAGAGTCAATGTCCTAGATTCTGCATACTCCTAAAAACGCATTCAGCATCATGTAGGGTAATCACTAGTTAAGAAAATTATAAGTTGCAGAAATTCAAAAAAGAGTACCGTTCGAAGGCGTTTGATGCCATTACGACCTGCAACTAAGTGCCCATCATTTATACTGATACCCGAGAGAGAAAATATTGACACAGGCGAGCCATCCTCCTGTTTATGTAATAAAAAAAGGCAAATTTAGTTTATGATCACATCCTGGCTCATAGAAAATTGAAGACAAAATTCTTCTTGATAGATTAACTGATCAAGTTTCCAAAGCAAGCATGAAGATAATGGTTACATTAAAAAATACACAAATAAAGGCGGGGATGCATCAACTATTCAGGCCAAATATAACTACGATTTATGCAATTCTGACAGAAATCAAACATTCATTATTAGGTGGCACGCATACACCCATTATAATACATCACAAAAATTGAACACTCCACAGAAACGATACTTCCTTATGCTCTACTCTAGGTAGTGCCTTGTAGCAGAAAAAATGCAAGCGCACGGGGGCTGCAATTTATCAAAAAAGAGCATTAAAAATGTGCCACGCAGAGTTCAAGAGAAAACAACGCAAAATCTGACAAAACTGCGAGATGAAGTTCGTAAAATCAACTAGAAACTATTTCTTTAATCATCATCATTGCCTTATAATTCCGTGAATAATCCGCGTTCCGCAAGCCAAATTGATCCAATATATATTCAATCCGGAAAGCAGACCAAATTTACACCCAAATATAAAAAATGGAACATAAATCAAACAAAGAAGAAAGAACCTTAGAGGTTCCACGACTGTGCGCCCATGAGCCCCACGCGGTCGAGTACGGATCCCCGATGTGGTAAGGAAGATCTTTGAGTGCTGAACCCGATCCGCCAACTACTCCTTTCAAAAACTTAAGCATCTTCGCTGAGAGGAGAGCGAAAGCGGTCCACTGATTCTGCTGCAACGATGGATTCGCTGGAGCGAAAAGAAGAGTAGGCGAATGTTATTCTTAATTAAATCCGCAATATTATTATATTATAAAAAAACCCGATCCTTTTAGATATGAATTGATAGCGTTTTACCGAAGGTGTATTAAGTTTAAGTAGCGGTTACAAATAATTACGTACCGGTTTATTGATTGAACGCAATCAATATCATATGGTAGTAGACATGAGTTTCTTCCTTGTACTCTCCGCTTCTCCATATGGTCGATGCCCTTCATTGCTGCTGCCATCAAAGCTCGTTACCCAAGAGCCTTCTACATCTTGAGAAACATCCGATCATTTATCTTCGCCGTGATGCAAAAATCCGCTGCCGGAAAAGATTCAAAAGGCGAGTTTACATCCGACGTCGACCCCATGCCATTTGACCCCACAGTTCCCGGGGTTCCAGTGTCATACCCTATCAAAACACTGGAAGAGCTGGAGGCCCGGGTTTACTTTGAGTCCTTTCACTTCCGGTTTAACCAAGCCTCGGTGAAGTTACCATCTAGGGCACGAGCAGGGCTTCCACAACGGCCGCGTGTTCTGGTTTGTCATGACATGGCCGGAGGATATACGCATGATAGATATGTTCAAGGCGGGAGAAGTGCTGATGCTTATACGATATGGCATTGGTACTTGATCGATGTTTTCGTCTACTTTTCTCATACTCTGGTGACTTTGCCGCCACCTTGCTGGACAAATGCTGCTCATAGGCATGGTGTTAAGGTATGATGCGCACGAAATATTTTCTATTGCAGTGACATGCGTTATTTCATATTTGCTGTTTTTGGCCATTGCTAGTAACAAAACTTTGGTCTTTATAATTTTTTTTATGATTTTAATACCAACCATTTTATCTAGATTGGATTCTTTTATTCAACTAATACTTTGAAAAATATAGGTACTGGGTACTTTTATCATGGAATGGGATGAGGGAAAAGAAAATGCTTGTAAATTGTTATTGACAAAGCATTCAGTTCATATGTACGCTTGCCGTTTGACTGAGCTTGCTGTTTCTCTGGGTTTCGATGGCTGGCTAGTGAGGCTATTTTTTCCCTTATGCTCATCTCAGAATATACAATAATGATTTGCTTTTCTGTGAACTGATAATTTACATCCAAATAGTGAATAGATTCAGTGAATTAAATGGTATAGCTGCACCTGGTGCATAACATCCATGATTCCCATTAAATATTAATGCAGCTGGCTTCCTTCTTCGGCAGATAAATATGGAAGTCAACTTGGACCTTGATCAAATCCCAAATCTTAAAGAATTTATTAACTGTTTAACTCAGAGCATGCACTCTTCAGTACCTGGGTCCTTGGTTATATGGTATTTATCCACTACTTCGGCACTCTTCCTGTGTTAACTTTGTTCTAGTTTATTCACCACTTTATGCTTATGAGCTAAGATGCAGGTATGACAGTGTCACTGTCAATGGTGATCTTTCTTGGCAGAACAAATTAAATGATAAGAATCAGCCTTTCTTTGCTTTAAGTGATGGCATATTTGTGAACTATTCATGGGAGGTACTTTCTCCTTTCCTTGTATGTTGAACAAGATCCTCTGATTTTGTCCACATGAACTGCATTTTTTGAATATAGCAGACAGACTTTGTCAAGCAATCAGCTGATGTTGCTGGTGAGAGAAAATATGAAGTTTATATGGGCATTGATGTCTTTGGAAGGGGAACTTATGGTGGCGGACAATGGAATGTATGTTTCAAGACTTTGTTCCTTTTCTTGGTATAAAAAGCATACCTGTTTCAGATTCCACCCCAGCTTTTATAGAGAAAAACTACTTTTACTAATTCCATGAAAATGTTGGTGCGCAGATGCTTCCAAACTAATCCTCGTACAATATAGTTGAGGATTTTCAATTATTTCAATGTTTGCATCTCCCATATACAGATAGATGTTGCCCTTGATGTGATAAAAAAGGCTGATGTTTCAGCTGCAATTTTTGCACCTGGTTGGGTCTATGAAACCAAGCAACCGCCGAATTTTCAAACTGCTCAAAATAGGTAATCCACTTACTCTGTTTCATCATTATGTCCTGTTCCCTGATTTACAGTGCACACTGAAAAATTGCTGAAGAGGATATTGACCAACAATCTGCATCAACTGAAAATATAAAGTATTAACTTTATTTTTTGATATGTTTCATGCCTTTATGAGCTTCCTAGAAACACAACTAAATTAGACTTCATCCAGCTTGACTATAGACTGTCCTAAGCGGCTTGTTTTTATTCTTTCTTCCTCATATGTTAATGAACAGGTGGTGGGGCCTTGTTGAAAAATCATGGGGGACTGTGCAGTGCTACCCCGAGCTGCTCCCATTCTATTCGAACTTTGATCAGGTTTCGGCCATAAACCACTGCATTTCTTTTGCTTTCATCAATGCTTTCCATTTTTTGTCATGGTCCTGTGGATTGATTGGAGGTATGGTTTGAATAACATCCTATCTAATAGTTAGCGTGCTACTTTCGTTAGTGATTTTCTTGCTGGCTCCTAATGACATCAATCATAAGAATTTCTGTAATGAGGTGAAAACTTGTTTTATTAACAGCGAGTTGGCCTGTTTATGTAGCGCAAGCTGTAAATATTGTTCAAGGCCAAGAAATTAGCCTATGCTACCTCTTAACCCGTGCTTAGCTTCAAATTCTAGAATTCCTAAGAATTCTCAATATAAGCCTAGGTCAAGCATATTGCTTTGGTTAAGATTTTGTCTGGAAGGGCCCTGTAGCACCAGTGCATCACTACAGTCAAACACCATTTGTAACAGGGACATGGCTACCAAATATACAACAACGGGGAGCAAATATCAGACATTCCTTGGAATAATATTTCTAACCAAGCCTTTCAGGTTTTTCCCGTCTCTCAAGCTTTTTCTTTGGTTTTCCTAATCCTGATGCACCTCTCCCCTGCAGTATCAATTCAATTCTGAAATGTTTCATTCGTATTACTGATTAAATTCCTTGTTGCACTTAATTGAAGCCCTTTCTTCAATATTCAGAGGGTTCGACAACAACGCCAATTCATGTTTCTGTTGAGTGAGTTACCACATTCTTTTACCCATTACGCATTGACTGATGAAAATAACTTTTTATTCTAAACTATTATTAGTGTACCTTGAAAATATCCCTTTTTGTTATTTATTTCTTATATTTACTCCAATCTTGACGCTAGCAAACGTCTAATATGCTGTGGAATTACAGTTTTATTGAAGCATCATACAATGGTGGAGGAAACATTACATTTTCGGGAACTCTTGATAATGGTGCTGCATTTAGCACAAGACTCTTCCTTGGGCAGGTTCTACTGGGGAGCACACCAATTAAATTCACATACTCTGTAAGTAGCCCATTTGGTAAAAAAACGTGTGCTTGCAATTCCTAGTGATTTGCGTCCTTGCATAAAACAAGTTTAAGCCAAGTCCAAAGCATGCAGGTTAAATCAAATGTGAACTCCCTGTTGGGCCTTGCTCTTGAGTTCTCTTCTTCCTCCCAAACGAAAAAGCATGTTCTGCTTGCTGCTCCTGGAAGTTCCTTGGTAACCATGAGCCAGTTCTCAAACATATATACAAGTGTGATAATGCCTCGTAGTGTGACAACAATGGAAAAACAAGGTGGATGGGTGATTCACGAAACCAGCGTAGACATGGCTAGACACTTTCTGAAAGAAATTCAGGTAGTATGCTACACACTAATGCCGGCAATATCTCATGGAATGGATGCTACTGACATCAGTCCTGCTGAGCCATTACAATACCACGCAGTTCTTGGTGACCTAAGGATTTCCTGTGGCGAAGATATAAATTCAAACATCCCTTCGGCTGATTCTTGGCTTGTTGAGGCCCCATTCATTAGTTGGGCCTCAGGCTCTGCAGGGTCCAGGCTGCTTAGTCTCCAAATATATTGGCAACTCAGGGTTGGACGTGCTGATATTTTCCCCAAGTACGACATATACGTCAAGAAAGAAGCCAGCGCATCATCTTATGGTGGGAGCCAATTCGCCGAGGAATATCTCGGCACTGCCTTTGTACACTCTTTTTATGTTTCTGATCTAGAAATTCCTTTAGGCACTTGCTGTATTAAGTTCCTAGTTCAAGTTTGGTGTCTTGATGGGACCTGCCAGGAGCTCCAGAATTCCCCTTTCTTCCTACTGCAAGCTGAGGAATGAGGGGAAAATTTGTGAAGTAACACTGAAACAGCGGATATTTTGATCAAATATCGCTGATTTTAGATCCTCTTCACATTGAACACGGACAAATATTATACTATAAATATAGTAGTTATGAAGGGTGGTACGGCCTTAATTTTTTAATAAAAATGTGATATTGATCTTTTTTTATGGTAATAATTATATATATATCACTCTTTTCATATCGGACGGTATCAGTACGTCAAATTTCGTGCGGTATCGATATTTTTTTTCATACCGTCGATACCGGGTATTAGGGTCGATTTCCGGGTTTTTTCGGGTTTGATACTGAAAAACTAATTAAATATTAATTTTTTTTAAAAAAAAAAATAAAATAATATTTGGTACCGTCCGGTATACCGATCGTACCGCTCATACCGATCCGGACCGGTACGTAATTTCGGACCGGTATGAAAACATTGATATATATATATAATATGGAAAAGTATAATGCGAAGTACAAAAATGTGAGCTAAACAAACTTAGTTTAATATTTGTTTACCTATTAGTCGTCTCATACTTGTGTTAATGTATACAATTTTTAATGAATTCTTTCAAATTGAATAGTCACTCATACCATTTTAATTGGAATAGATGTTCATACCTCTATTTTGAATGAAATTTTATTTACTAAATATATTCCGTTCCTTATGTAGTTTAAAGTGAAGTGTATTTCTTCGTCTTCATATCGCCCCAATAGCTACATACATAACAGTTTGTAAGCCTAATTGTACCTTGAAATTTATAGAGCCACTAATCATTGTGGGAATAACGATTTTCCCATTTTCATCCACCGTTAACCTACAATTGTCACCAATCTATTGTTCTAGTCGTCCACAAACACATTGAGAGTCTTGGCAGAGTATGAAAGTGTCAACGATTTCCAATGGATTACCAAAAGCTTCACAATTAACTTAATTTATTTGCACCATCCATACTTGTAGGTTAACTTTTATGGGTACTAATTGAGACAATCGAATAGGCGCAACGGTTGTATCTCCAATCTCTTTTGATATCTTTTTTCAAACAAAGTACTCATACCTTTTGTCGAAAAAAGACCATTGAATGCTAATACCCATTTAATCTCGTCATCTCTATCTCGTGTTATTGATCTATTAATTTACATATTGAAAATCTTCCAAATTTTCATTACTTGTTTGCTCCCAAATCAATTTTAATCCAAGAATTTAAATAAATTCAAATTAAATCTTATAAACTTGATTTATTATCAATTTTAGTTCAAAATGATTAAAATAGTCTTAAATTTAAATAAGTATAACATTATGGTTAAATTAAGTTTCACTTTTATAAACCAATATTTTAATTATTGAAAATTTGATCTCTATGCTAAAAATTAATTTTCGGTAAATTAAAACATTGGTTTATAGCCTACATATAATTAAACCAATGTTATATCATTCTTGATCAAACTCAAAATATCCTACATATAATTTAATGTTGACATTAATTTTATGTTAGATTAATGTTAATGTTACGTCAATGAGGGACAATTTGTACTACCAATTTTATCTGATAAGTTCTAACTTCTAAGAGAGAAAATCTCCTCAACTTTTGTTTTCACTTGAGGCCCAAAATACGTTTGGGATAAATGGTCCCCCTTTTAGCCTGGGCAATTTTGCAAAATAGCAGTATTCAAAACTTTCGTTTGTTAAATAACATCATTTTAAAAAGCATTTGCAAACTAACCTGAGTTTGTAAAAGTATTTGTGAAATAGCACATCCGTCGAAGAGAGAGAAAACAATTTATATAATTTGATTAAAAGTAAAATATAATATATTAAATAATAATTTTAAATAACAAATAAATTTTGGTATATTAATTTCTTATAAAATAAAATTGTAAAATCTTAATTTCTTATCGTTTAATGATTTCAGTCGATCGATTATTCGTTTTTCTCGATCGATCGCATTTTTTAATTTAGAAAGTAGAATAACAAATATCATTAACCGTTAATCAAAATACGAATATAAAATGGATCGGTTTAGTGGTTATAACCGATCGATTATTCGATTTTTCTCGATCGAATGTATTTCTGAGTTTAGAAAAAAAATAACAAATGTCATAACTATTAATCAAAATTTAAGAGTTTTTCATTTGTCAAGTTAAATTATTAGTTATTTATTACGTAATAAAAACGATTATCACGTATAATATATAATTGTTATTCTACTTTCTAAATTTAAAAATGCGATCGATCGAGAAAAACGAATAATCAATCGACTGAAATCATTAAACGATAAGAAATTAAGATTTTACAATTTTATTTTATAAGAAATTAATTTACCAAATTATATTTGTTATTTAAAATTATTATTTAATATATTATATTTTACTTTTAATCAAATTATACAAATTGTTTTCTCTCTCCGGTGGATGTGCTATTTCACAAATACTTTTACAAATCCAAGTTAGTTTGCAAATGCTTTTTAAAATGATGTTATTTAACAAACGGAAGTTTCAAAGGCTGCTATTTTGCAAAATTGCCCCTTTTAGCCTAAAACGTTGCAACGGCAGCCTGTAGCAGAACATACACACTTCCCACATTTTGGTGCCGTTACGTGTGCAGTTCGACGGGCAACTGCTCTGCTACGCTGCCCATTCCTGCCATCGATAAAAACACCCAGTTCCATTGTTGCTGCTACCTTGTTGATTTTTTTTCTGTGTTTCATCAACTATTGGATTAAGATGTTCTATTCTCATCAGCTTCTTGCTCGGAAAGCTGCTCTAGGACAGATATGGTAAGAACTCAAACATACAATTTCCGTCAAGCAGTACTTTCTTCGACTGTTTGACAAACGTTGCTTGGGTGCTTTGAAGGATGGCCGCCACACTGCATGGGAAGATACACAGAAGAAAGTTAGACAAGCTTGACATTATCAAAATCTGGTAAAACTCTGAAAACATTTCTGTTGTTTAACGCTTAATGATGTACGGTTCATTATTCAACAGTGAAGAGATTCTGAATCCTTCAGTCCCCATGGCTCTCCGTCTTTCGGGAATTCTCATGGGTAATGGCATTCATTTATTGGATCGACTCTAAGTCTGATTTACTAGTTTCATGTTTTATCGTCTCCTTTTCTATTTCTGTTAGGTGGAGTCGTAATTGTCTACGAAAGAAAAGTAAAACTCCTTTATGGTAGGAATCAATCTCCTCACAATTTTTGCAGTTTTTATACTGGTGGAATCGCAATTAACCTTTTCTTTGCATGATACGCTACCGTACGACAGACGATGTCACCCGATTGCTGGTAGGTTTGTAATTGGAACGATAGCGCGATTT
>RWGZ01001513.1:0-90700 GCA_009725065.1 Utricularia reniformis
GGCAGCCAGCTGGGTTGGCAAATGGCAACACGTGATATTTATTGGGAAAATATATTAAAAATCATACTTATTTAATCTTAAAATCGTTTTCATCATATATATTTTTAAACTTCAAATTGATCAGATATATTTAATATCATTTGACATTTATATCATTTATCGTTAAATGACTACACTAAATAACGACATTAACTTTAATGTTAAGGGAAATGTTATTATTCATCACATTTATTTTCAATAAAAGCTATTTTGATTATATTTTAATCAAATGATTAAATTCATTGTTATAAACTTGAAGTTCAAATTGGAAAATATGTGCTCTTTAGGTAATAAAACTTGAAGTTCAAACATAATCGTTTCATTATTATAATTTTCTAATTATTCCAAAGCCTTATAACTTGAATTAATCAAATTAATTTTTTCTCGCTAATATCTTCACTTAAAAGTTGAAACTCATTTTCTATTATATACATTTATAATAAATCACTTAATGAATGTAGATTATCTATTAGTTAATCTGAAAATTTCCTTAATCCCTTCCCGAACCAAACGTGAATCTTTCGATTCATTTGGCTCTCACGCTCAATTATTTAAGTTAAATTCGTTTTTAGTATCTTTTGTGTCTGGCTATTTAAAGAACCCAACTTTCACGCCAGTAAAACAACAATAGAGAAAATATGCTTTTATTTCCAGATTTGATGTTTTCCGTCAACATTTAACGTCATATGACCTATTTTCAACACATATAAAAATAAATATGACTTTTTCAACAACATGAAATAACAATAACTAAAACAATTTTATAAAATATATATGATGAATAGTAAACGTCTCCCAAAATAAAGTTATAACTTATAAGTTGGGTTGAAACATAGAGACGCAAATTTGGTCATATAGTATAATGATTTTGACAATTTGATCTATAAAGTTTTATGATTTTGGTAATTGTGATTTGTAAAGTATGAAGATAACAAAATTGATTTTCATAATTTATAAGTTATGGTAGAGTAAAACCAATCCTCTAAATTTAGTGCATATAACATAGTTGATTTCCAAAGTTTTTAGTCTTCACAATTGATATCATCGGCCAAAATCAAATTTCGGAGACCGATTTTCCCACTTTAGATATATGATTTATCAAATATTACAAACTTTGAGTATCAAATTTGCCAAAATCATAAAGTTTGAGAACTAAATATATCATTACAAATCATGAGACTCATTAATTAGAATGATATAATACACAATAACAAAAATACTTAATATTGAACCAAAGTCGCAATAAATAATCATTATGAATTTTATTAAGTTAAAGAAATATTACAGATAAAATAATCCCTCAGACAATAACACCAACAATTATTTCTAATACATGTAAAAACATATGATCACAAGGATCAAACGGTAATTTCACACCCAATTTCTTCATCTTAACTTTAAGACAGTCCCTGATGCGGATACATCCTAATAAGTGGAATAAGATTACCACTAAGATGAAGGGACATGACTTCGTTTATCGATCCTATCATCTGACCTCGTATAAAAACTGCAGGAATCGGAGCGGTGCATCCCAATTCAGATAAAGCTTTTTCGATGACTTTTTCATCGGGATCATGATCGATTTCGTAGAAAGTTGGATGAACACCTAGTTCTTGGAAGAGTATTTGAACTGTGTAGCTAATGCAACAGCTACTCTTGCTGAAGATCATTATCCGGTTTTCCGATACGAGTTTCGTTATCTTCTCCATGTTATAAATTGACCTCAAACAATCACTGAACCTTGGAACTGGAAATGATGAGTTTTTTGTAGTGATTGTTTGAGGTCAATTTATAAGAAGCATGGAGGGAGTATTACTGCTTATTCTACAAGCAAGAATAGAAGCATCAATTACAATTATCTTCTTTTATTCTTGCATATAGAGTGAACTTGAAAACAGAATCGGAATAAACGATTTATTATATAACTATTAGAATTATTTAATATTTTGATGGATTTAAATTTTTCTAGGCAAATAAATCGTGTGATTTTGAAATTTAAATAATAGAAAGTAAAAAAAACTAATCTCTATAATTTTTAGAGTTTGATTATAGATTTTATGAGTAAGTGAACTTGTTAATTTTGTATCGTTTAGTACATCGATTTCTTCATACTTTTCCTTGAACTCAACGTATTTACAATGTGTTGGAATTTGTCCCACATCGGTTAAAAAAGTGGGGTTAATTAGGTTTATAAGGGTGGAAATTTCATCACATAATGACTTGTTCAAGTCTTTTAAATATGTGAGTTACTTCCCTTAATCTCATTCGTTCACGCTCTCCAGTCGTTATTTAAGCCAGATTCTATAATTTCAACATGGTATTGGAGCTGGTTCGATTCATTTCAAGTCGAAATCTTATGGTTGAACTTGAAGAGAGTGTTGGAATTTGTCCTGAATCTATTAAAGAAGTGGGGTTGATCAAGTTTATGAGTGTGGGAATCCCATCACATAATGACTTGCTCAAGTCTTTTCAATGTGTGGATTCATTTCCTTAATCTCGTTCGTTCACGCTCTCCCGTCGTTATTTCGGCCAGACTCTATAATTTCAACATGGTATCGGAGCTACTCAATTCATTTCAAGTCGAAACCTTATGGTTGGACTTGAGGGGGAGTGTTGGAACTTGTCTCACATCGATTAAAGAAATTGAGTTGATTAAGTTTATAAGGGTGAAAATTCTATCACATAATGACTTGTTCAAGTCTTTTAAATGTGTGGTTTCTCCCCTTATCATGTTCGTTCATGCTTTCCATCGTTATTTCGGTCAAACTCTATAATTTCAACACAATGTATTCTAACACTCAAATCTGTTTTATTGTATTTAAAACTAAACTTTCATCTGAAGATAATAATTGTATGTGTTTCTAACACTTTTATAAACTCATTCAACTTCAGTTAAATAATAAATCAAATGTGGGACAATTGAAATTTTTATTTTAATAATGTTGTAAGATTCATTGAAGAATCTATAAGGGAAAGATAACTAGAATCTCTAGGGGAAGGGGTAAGATTCTTGATGCTTTCGGTTATGAATCTTCATGTTGTTGTAGACCACCATTTTTGGTCGCCTACGTGTATATATAGAGAACACACATTTATTTATACTTAAAATTAAATTTATTTGAAAGAATCGAGTAATTAAAAGAGAGTGTACACAAATATAACAATATTGATTATTGATGATTTCTAAAGGTGTAACTATAGTGTAGTCGGATATAACAAATTTAGTGACTCTTTTTTGTGATTTAATTAAATTTTAAGGTATATTAATTTATTTTTTATGTTTTTAAATATAATATAATATTGATATTTAATGCAAATATAAGTTTGATACAAAAATGATTATATTTTATAATTTCTCAATTTAATATTTACTATAAAATATATTAATTTTTCTTATATAATACTTGTTTTTTCCATTATTATTTTCTCAAATATATTAAATGTTAATGTACTTTTCATTGTAATAAACAAAAGTTATAAATATATATACTTTTTGTTATATTGACTTCAAAAAGCTTGTGTAATGTATGGTTGAAATTGGTTGGATTGAATTCTATATAAGTTGAGTTTAATTTTTTTTTTATTTCGTTTGAATTTGTATTAAATATTTTATTTTTTATTCGGGTTTTCAAAACCCAAATCACCCTATTTTTTGTTATGGTGGGTTTCATTTAATTTAAAATCATCAAAAAATTTGAGTATGGGTTAGTTATTCTTTATTGAAATTATGACGAGAATGTTGACAAATATAACGTATAAGAGGAAGAGATCATACCGTAATATATTTAAAGAAATCATTAAAATGGTATTTTCAAATGTGAAACATGTGGTATTTCAACATTGTTATTTGTTATAATTAAGAAATTTAGTGGCGCAACAAAAATAATAAAATATTATAAAAAAATTGATAAATTTGACCATAATAGATATTTTAAATATTTATGTGGGTTGAATGAAACGATAACTCTCCCATTCAATCACTAAACTCGATTTGAAAACATGGATTTGTACACAAGTTTTGGCTTCTAAATTTCAACATAATATGTAAAGATGTAATTTTTCTACAAATTAAGGTTTATCAAGTGGTTGCATATTAACCAATTTTAGTTAAAATCATTTCACTCTAAATTTCCTTATAGGTTGCATCTGTGTTCCAAAACCGGACCGATTTTGTCCGATTCGTCTTGTTGAGATAGGACCCGGAGACAAAACCGGTACGGTTCAGATATATTCTTAAATGTAAGTGTAAACTGTAAACTCGTGAAAAAGAGGGGATTCAAAATAAATTAAATATCTTAAGAAATGTGTGTGGGACTTGATAGTCTAATCACAACTTTAGGAAAATGGGACCACACTATTATTCTTTGCAGATGTGGTACACGATAACAATCCATTTAACTTTTTATTGAGTCATATTTTATTTTATTTCAGTTATATGATTTAGTGGTTTATGAAATACAATAACAAATACTATTTAAATAAAATTCAAGAATGATTTACAATTGAAAAATAACAACTATTAGTTAACTTTTATCCGTCAATTACACTATTTATTGCATTATACTTTTTTGTTTAGTTTAATTTTTAAAACCACTCTTATGATTTTGAGTAACCATCAATATACACAATGAATTTTAAACAGTTTACAAGATAATTAAATGATATGGCTTTGGAGAGCAACGATTTTGACGACTGATAAATTAGTATTTTTGGTGTTAGAAGATGAATAATAATATTTTGGAATGTTTATTTTAGTTATTTCCATTTAATGGATACATATGTAATATACAAAAGTTAAATAATTTAAAAACATTTTAAATTTAAAAACGAGTCAAACCGGTTCTAAACCGGTTTGATACGGTTTGGACCAAACCGGAGGGATCCCCGGATCATATTTTCGATCCGATTTTAGAACATAGGGTTGCATTACCAATTCAGATATTGCAATCCAACCTAATTGGCATATGCGATTTTTTAAAAATACAATAACTAAAAATTATTATTTTTAATTGATTTATGCGAAGATTTTTGAAATAATTCAGATAGTATCGAAAATCGTAAAAAATAATTTATTTATATTTTTCTCAATATTCTTTAACAAGAAAATTGCATAAGTAGATTATAGCTTACGAGTTGGTTTAAATGAGATACCATCAACTTATAAAATTTGAAGAATGACATAAAAAATTATTAATACAATTTGTTTTTTTCTCTAATAAATGTAATACTCAGTTTTCTGTTAATTTGACAAATGTTTTTTTATTAGCATAATTCAACATTAAAGTTCACAAAAAATACAAATAACATCCTTATAATTTGAAAAATTATACAAAATTAACATTTGAAGTTCGAGAATTATTCATGAGAATATAAAACATTATCGAAATTGTTAAAAGTCAATAATAAACTATATTAGTAACGTTGTCTATGTTCTTTTAATTGAAATTTGAGGGATTTAAATACATATTTTTTATTAATTTTCGAGTTTATCTTTTACCTAATACGCAAACTGGAGGGTCCCCATAGGTTCACTAATTAACTTACATTAATCAAATCCGTACAAGACTAATCTCACATCCAGACCGTTGGAATCTCACTTTCCACATTCTAAGGAACATAGATTTTTATTACCATTTCCAGCTGGCCTGCAAGTTGTGAAAGTATTATGAATTAATTTAGCTATGGCAGGAAGTTATTCCATGCTCCTTGCCTCCATTATGAAAAGAGAAAGGTTCGCTTGCAAGCAGGAGATAAAAAGATAATGTTTGTTCCTCTTGACACGCGTCACTGAAGTGTCCACTCAACTGGGTGTGCCTTCCTTGTTGACTTTTCGTTGAATCGGTTCCGGCGACCTAAACTGAACTGAAGCCGCCATGAGCTTACCTGAACAACAAACCCCCGATGAACGTCTCTGCGATTTATGTAACTCATCAAAAGCCTTACTTTACTGTCGGGCTGATTCCGCAAAGCTTTGTTTAAACTGCGATCGTGAAGTCCACACGACTAATCAGCTCTTCCGCAAGCACGTTCGCTCTCTTCTATGCGATGGATGTAATTCCGCGCCTTGTTCGATTTTCTGTTTCACTGATTCCGTCGTACTCTGTCAGAATTGCGATTGGGAATTTCATTCCGATTTTAGGGCTGTTCATGATAGAAGGCCAATTGAGGGTTTTAGCGGCTGCCCTTCGGTCGCTGAGCTATTGAGCTTCGTTGGGTTAGAGGAATTAGGGAAAAATAAAGTGGGTTCTGAAAGTGGAAGCGATGATGATGGATGGATGGATTTACTCGTTTGGGAAACTCCTTCCGTCGTTTGTCTCGATGATTTGATTGTTATCAACGACGATTTCGCCAATTCCGGCCAAGATTTGCAAGCTATGGCGGCGGTTCCTCCTCTTCCCAAGGTGCAATTTCTTCGAATTCTACTGTTAAATTCTTCGTTTTCTGTTAGGGCTTTCGCGATTCATAATCTGTTTATAAAATTGCAGAACCGAAACGCAGCGTGCGGTAAACACAAAGAAGAAATCTTAACCCAACTGCGTAAAATGGCAAGAACTGAACCAGACTTCGATGGGTGTTGTCTTCAAGATCTTGAACCCGAACCCCAACCCAAGTTTCATTCACAAGCTCCAGTAACTGATGATTTTGTAGACCTTCAGCCTACAGTTTCAATCCCTTCTTATGAAGTAAAGCTAAGGCTTCATTACTCCTTTACTGATCAAGCTTATTACTCTGTAATATCCCATTTCACTGTTGCAGATTACTCCAACTAAAGTTGACGATGATGACATATTCGAGTTCATAAATTTCGAGATAAATCCCTCGGATACAGACAGTGTTCCAGAGCTTGTTCCAGTTCATCTTCTTCATGAAACTCCTACTGATTTTAACGGCATCAAACTGAATAGTCAAGAAAGGGACTCTGCTCTCTCGCGTTACAAGGAGAAGAAGAAGAACAGGCGGTTAGTTAGTTAACAGTTGGAGTAATCAATCTGAGTGATGAGTTTCGTTATTGGATATGAATAGGTATGAGAAGCAGATCAGGTACGAATCAAGAAAGGTTCGTGCCGAAGCAAGGACGAGGATAAAGGGACGATTCGCTAAGATCGAACACTGAGATCGATCTGAAAGTTGTAAGTTTTGTTAGGTAATATGGTTATCTGTGTTGTTTAAGTAGTCTGCTTGCGTGCATTTACAGTCCGTTGAGAATACGTAATGGATCGGTATCGTGTATCTGCCTTTGAAACGGGAGATTTTCGATTTGCGATTTCGACGAGGCTTTGTGTTCTTATTGTCTTGCAGTAGTTTTTTTGGGTGGATTGAGAGTGGGGGTGGGGGGGGGTAAGAGGCCTCAAGTTCAACTATAATTACACCATGGAAACTATTGTAAGTTGTCTATTAGGTTTATTTAGTTGTTGAATAAGATTTGGGTTTACTCGCTATATGGATCCGAATCAGTGAAATATATTTATTAAATTGTTATTTATTAATGCACACAAAACAAAACCAAAATTGTAATATATTAAAAATTACAATTTCATCATTGTCACCATTTTAATTTGAGAAAATTGTAATTTACTATATTTTTCAATAAAATATAGTTATTATATTATAATTTTATCAAATATTTCGACCTAAACAAATTCATGGTATTTTCAACTTTATGCTCGCATTTCTAATCTTGGGAATGTCTCGTTCAGAAAAGTATATTAGTGTGTGTGATCCGATCCCATGATCAAACATGTTATGGAATTAGGAGTTTCTATGCTATACCCTATTCATATGTAGTTAATAGAGTCATAATCATATAATAGGGTTAATATAACATTATTTTAAAATACAATTTTAGAAGTACTAATTTAGATAATAAATAATTGAAGTTTATTAAATTATATTATAATAACTTGAAATTGGGCCTTGGGCCCAATTATTTATTGGTATTATGCGCGTTGCGAATTTGGCAAATAACAGTTGGTTTCTTTCGTCTCCACAGTTTTATCTTGCTTTATCGATCGTGTGGATTTATTGGGATACGGGCTTCAGCCTGTTCTGAGTTTCTAATTCACATCGTAGGAGGCAAAATTTGAAGGTTTGTTCGCAAATTCTTGGTTTTTGGGGTTGATTCATGAATCATACTTTTAGTATTTTTGTCGTTGATTGTGGCGGAATAACGTGGTTCTGGAATTCGATTGAACTACAACTTGGGTGCGACGTATTTTCTTGAAATTAAGGAAATTTTCTATAGTGAATTGTGTTTTCTTGCCCCACTCTCTTGATTGATGTTAGCGACACAGGTAAAAGATAATTTTTTATCCATGTTTTCTTTCCCAATTGAAACCCCGATCACCCATCAATGAAGGTTTTGCGTTTTTCCCAATGAATCCACATGATCAATACTTCTTTTCATAGCTACTATATTTTATCTTGATTGATTGTAAACTAGCACTGTTTATGTATTATGTATACTTTCCCATTAGCTTCATTTGTGTTGCATCCGTCAAAATTCATTCTGAGCATGTTTCTTGCAGTTTTAGACGAACTTTTGTGTGAGCATTGTTGAATTGTTCTTCTGAGGCTGTTCTTTTAGCATCCTAAGAATCAGATGCCGATTAGAAGAAAGAAGAAGGTTGCTGCAACCCCTGAATGTAAATTAGAGAAGGCAGATTTAGATACTGGAGAATGCAAAGAAGCAAGCCCTCCTGTTGCTACTGAACTTACTTCAAATGATGTAGATCTAGCAACAAAAATAACAGAAGGTGAAAAAAGTAGTGACCCGAATGAATCTGATCCGAATCCTCCCACTGCAAAGCGTTGTTCATGGCTTAAGCTCGATACGGTTGAACTTCAAGTTGAAAGCAAATCATCTGTTAATGATTCAAAAGACGGTAAAGCTGCAGAAGCCACTAATGGTTTACAGAGATATAAAGAGATGAAGAGGAAAAGAAAAGAGAAATTTGCAGGAAGAAGCACACATGTTCCTAAGAGTGACGAAGAGCAAATTAGTTCTTGCGACAAAGCAAAACAAGAAGGCATTGTCCATACGAAGAATGTGGACTCAAAGAAGAGGAATAACGAATCGGAAAACGATCTTGCTGGAATGATTTTTATGTGCAATGCTAAAACGAAACCAGATTGTTTCAAATACCAATTATTGGGTGTTACTGCTAGTAAAAAGGAGATTGTATTGAGCATCAAGCCTGGACTTAAACTATTTCTCTATGATTATGATCTCAAGCTCTTGTACGGTGTATTCGAAGCAGCTTCCTCTGGTGGCATGAAGCTCGAACCGTATGCTTTCGGTGGAGCTTTCCCTGCTCAGGTTACAGATTTTGCTTTCTTTTCTTCCATTTACGGCATGTATTTTGATGTCCCTCTTGCGATTTTGCAGGTTCGGTTCAGTATAATCCACGACTCCGTTCCATTACCTGAATCCACTTTCAAGGAAGCACTAAAAGATAGCTATGATGAGAAAAAACGCAAATTCAGAACTGCATTGACATTGAAGCAAGTAATAATTTTGCATTCCAATTTTCATCAACTTTTTAAACGTAATCCCCCATCGTACTTTCTTCAGGTAAACGAACTGACGAATCTTTTCCGGCGAACACCGTGGTTGTCGCATCCCGTAACACACCACAATGTTGGCCCTTACAGCAATGCTCCTCATCACAATCCTCTGTTTCTTTCGGAGCAAGAATACCTAATGAACGGTCTTCGACCACGAGCAATGCCGTTCTTTCCAACACCACACGTAGATGATTTTACGACTAGGAAACCTGAAGAAATTGATTCTGAAATAAGGCAACTGATTAGCAGCAATCCACCTTCTTCCATTGGTGCTCCCTATCTTCCAACTGAAGCCGAGTATCGACTTTACGGCCTTCAGGGCCCGATAAACTCACCTATTCCTGTTCCAAACTTTAACATTGATCCCATCAACCTAGAAAACGAAGCGGATTCGGTAGTAAACCGGTACCTTTCAATGCCAATAACTGAAGATATCGGTCCATTCGAGCCATGATATCAGTGATGCAAACCAGCTCAGAACCAGTAATATTTACAGCAGCTTTCCTGGTTAAGAAGCTTTTAGGAGCTCAAGCATTACTCAGAGGTACTCTTTTGGAAAGCCTTAGCTATTTCAAATTCTATCAAGTTGCTGAATGTGTGTTTAATAATGTATTTTGATAATCATATTAATATTATATTTTCGGTTTAAGGTTCAAACTAGGCATGCAAACAAATCAAGCCGGTTTGTGAGTCAGCTGGTTCGGTCAATGTTCTAGTTATAACTCGATTTTTTAGAACTGATTTGAACTTGAATCAAGGTTTTATTCGAGGTTGGTAAGCCAATAATATTACTTTCATGATTGCCTAAGTAATATAATATTTAATAATTAATCTGTTAAATAAAATATTTTTTATTTTAGAATACATACATTAGAAAAGTATTTTTAAATTATTATTTATTTATAAAAAATATATAAATATTTTTCAATAATTTGGACATTGTGTCACGTCAGTCAGCGCGCACAGTAACGTAACCAATCGAAAATCGAATTGAATTCCTTTTTTTCTGTTTCCCTGCCGAAAGATCGCAAAACGCTGTCGTATTTGATGGCCGGAGATTCTTCTTCTGGTAGGAGCTGGTTTCAGGGGTTTGTTTCTGTTTGTACTGATTTCTTCTTTATTTGTTGCTTATCTGTAGATTGAATTTCAATTTTAGGATCAAGTAATGCGAAATTGAAGATTTCGCCTTCCGATGTTGTAAATCACTTTGGTACGAGTGGATTATCTGTTGCCGCTGCCACTGCTATCACTCATCCTTTAGGTTTTCTCCTGCTCTATTGAAATTATGTTCTTTTAATTTAGCATTGGATTTTGCTTGTAAACTGGTCTCTTTTGGATACAGATGTTGTCAAAATTAGACTGCAAATGCAACTTGTTGGCCAAAAGGGCCCTTTAACGGGCATGGTAAGTATGAAAATTGAAAACAGCAGTTTTCGTTTTTACTGTCAAAATTAAGATGCTGATGGTCGTAATTGTTCTGTAGAGTAGGCTAACAATGCAAATGGTTAAAAGTGAAGGATTTAGGTCCTTGTATTTGGGATTGACACCTGCATTAACAAGGTCAGTTCTTTATGGAGGTCTTCGTTTAGGCTTATACGAACCATCTAAATATGTCTGTGAATTGGCTTGTGAGTCCACCAATATCTTCATTAAGATTGCATCTGGAGCATTCTCCGGTGCCATTGCTACCGCACTCACCAATCCCGTAGAAGTTGTCAAGGTAATGAAAACAATGAACCTCTAACTCAAGTTGGATTTCGTAACCTCAGCCTTCTTTTATTCTAGGTACGACTGCAGATGAATACAAACTCCAAAGGCCCCATATTCGAGCTGAATAAAATCGCCTCCGAAGAAGGCATATTAGCCCTTTGGAAGGGCGTCGGACCCGCAATGGCTAGAGCTGCTGCATTAACTGGATCACAACTAGCAACCTATGATGAATCCAAGCGTGTTAAGTTCAAACCATGCCCTTTATCTACTTCGTTGTTTTTTCATGCTCTGAGTACTCTTGTATTCTGATACTCACAAGTCACAATGCAGCTATTGTTGAAATGGACTTCTCTTGAAGAAGGATTTTATCTGCATCTCATGTAATTATACTTTCCTTGAATATGTTGAAGTGCCTTTTGTGATCAATGTTTCTATAAAGCGGGGAACTTCTGATTCTGTAGCTTCTATATTTCAGCTCGAGCACTATAGCAGGCGCTGTGAGTACAGTCGTTACAGCTCCCGTTGATACCATAAAAACCAGACTTATGCTACAAAGACAATCTAAAAGTATCGGAGGCTATAAAAACGGGTTCGATTGTGCATCCACGGTACATTCTTCATCTCTATATAGAACTCAACTCGACTAAGAATTATGATAAAATCTGCATTCCTGAACTTGAATCAGATTTTGGTTACAGAAGGACCCCGAGGTCTTTACAAAGGGTGAGGTTTCGTGAACTTAATGAATTCGACAACGTTGTTTTCATGCTTAATGATGTGTAAATCGAACAGGGGATTTGCGGTTTTCGCAAGATTAGCTCCACAAACCACAATAATCTTCATACTTTGTGAGAAGCTGAGGTTACTTGCTGGACTTAAGGCTATTTAAGTCAACAGAGTTTTTTTGTAGCATTTATATTCTCATTCATCAGTTTATAGGTGAATGAATACTCTTCTATATTCTTCAATTTGATTCTATATGTATTTTTATTTTGTCAATGTTCTCAAATCCGACCGTTAAGTCTCACTGTGTTATCGAACCATTGCAAATTGTTATTAAATCAAATCTTTATTTTAAATGTAATCAAATTGCCTAGGTTGCACCAATTATTGTACGGAGAGTGGGAGATTCGTTAATTTTTTACGAATTTGATTATTGTATTAAGAATTTCTTGATTAAAACATAGAAGTATATTATATTTTACATTTTAAATTTGGATAAAACAATTAAAATAATTTCCCCAATTTTTTAGATTTTAACTTTTTTAAAAAAAAATACACATGATACAATACCGAGGTGAAACGGGTGACCCTCCTAATGAATTGATAAGTTATAAATTTCGGCCCATTTATTTTCCAAAAATTATTTAATTTTAATCCTAAAAATAAATATAAAATATACAATTTGGCAATGTAAATGGATCAACTCACGTTAATTTAACGTTCTTGTGGTCATTATATATTTTCACTAATAAAATAAAAATAATGTATTTTGGGGCCCACTATATCTTCTAGAAGGAGGCATCATGCCATCTAACATTCAACATAATTGTATTGGGCACTGGACATTTTCGGGCATATTTGTCAATTTGCATCAATAAAATATATTTTTATTTTATATTTAAATTTGTTAAATAAAATTCAATATATATAAAACTATGTTTTAAAATCGCGGGTTGAATAGCCAGTTCAAACCGGTTTTAGTGAACCAGAGATTTTGCGGTTCAGTTCAAATAGAAAGATATTTTAAAATATTTACGGTTCGTTACGGTTTGTGCAACGGTTTGTATCGATTCTATTGAATCGGAAGATTTCCGGTTCGATCTATCAAACCGGTTTAAAAACATAGATATAAAGTATCATATATGACCAAGAAAATATACTTATACTTAAAATATATACGGTTTTAATAATATATCATTAATAGAACCGCATACTACAACTTACGATTTTAAAATGATAAGATCTTGAAACGTAACACCATGACTTTTAATATTAAAATTACTATTATGATTATTTATATATTATTAATATAATATTATTAAAGGACATTCTGAAAAGATATTAAATTAAATAATACTGAGAGAATTGATATAACAATAATTGGATTGGAAATATTAAATGTTATCCTTGTGACGTGGACACACGTAATCGAAAGTAATGAAACCTTCTAGAAGCCCGAAATTCTGATTTTTTTTTCAAAGATTATTCGAAGTCCAAATCATATAGCCACGTGACGTGTCTTCTTATTATAAATGCAAATTTCATTAGTGCTTTTTGATTTTTCAAAATGAATGGGAAGATTTGTTTTAACTTTTAAATTTAATTAAATTTAATCCAATGTTTTCAATTTTATATTTTTTAATTCAAAAATATTTTTTTTAAAAATTAACCGTTTTTAAACGATTATTCCCATAAATGTGAATATCTATATTGAATTTTCGGGTTTTATTTTGAAATTGTTCAATTATTGTTTGTTATATATATATATTATTACTTAAAATAAATAATTTTTGATACCAATTAATACCAATCATACCTATTGAAATTAAATGCGAGGAGTTAGGAAAACAGTGTAATCGAGTGGTGTCTAGCCGAAAAAAAAATCTACAGTGTTATCATGTAATAAATTTTATCATATGATTTTAATTAAATAAATATTAAAATATAATAAAAACTAGGGATTTTTTTGTATATATATAAGTGAAGACATAAGTGGTCGGAAATGGAATAATGACGTAAAATGAGAAGAGAATCAGCATCCGGGATACAGTTGCCGACAAACAACCACCGGCGACCTAAAAACTTTAATTTTGTCGCCGGAGTTACGATTTTGTTGAATAATTCCACTCTACGCGTTTGATTGCAGCAGGAACTGTGTTGTTTTTTAACCGATTCCGGCGATGGAGGAGGTTAGGGCGTGGATCGGTAACTCCGGTTACAAGTTACTCGAATCCACGGGCGATTCGGAGGCACAATATTCCGACGGCGATTTCGATTCAGTAGCCGACGACGACTGTTATCTCGCAGAAGACGATGCGTTGTCTTGTAGCCACGTAGATACCGATGTTGTGGTTGTAGATGAGGTGATTGAGGGCGTTGGGGATGAGGAAGATTGGAGTTGTGATGAATGCGAGTGCAGCGAGGAAGAAGACGGTGTCGTTGAACAATTCCGCAGCCGCGAGGAGGCGGTGATGAGCGAGCAGGAGAAAGATAAGCTATTTTGGGAGGCTTGTTTGGCATCGTAGAAGAGAAGCTGATCTCCGCCGAATCCCTTGCTCCCTAAATCCGTGTCCGAGGCCCGAAGATTGACACGTCGGTGACTTATATTCAATGAAAATGTATATAAATTTTCATTTTCTCATGATAAAATATATAATTGAAAAAATTCTGGATATTTAAATAACATCATTTTAGATAAATAATAAATAGAAATATAGAGTAACTAATGAAAGAATTCTTTTACAGCGAAAATGTGAGCAATATTATTTATTGTCGAAAAATGTATTAAAAATAATATATTATAGTTATTTGATTAAAATAATTAATAAATTTTGTAAAAAACAATGAATGAGAATCCTAATGGGCCATTGTTTAAGCCTATAACCAAATGGGCCAGTCCAATTAACGGATCTGGTTTACTTAATTAATTCAATTAATTACAGAGGATCTAATGACATAATTTAATTAAATATACATAAGCATCCACAATTCTTTAATTTGGATTATTAATCACTAGACTGTGAGTTTAAAGTTGGGTATTAATACTTTTATTATTTAAATATTTTATATTTTTTTAAAAATATTACCATAAAGAGATGTTTTCATTATGGGTGATATGTGGATTGTACAATTGTTCTGCATCCTCCAATCCAATGCATTGGGTGTTCAATTAGTCTGGTGTATTAATATTTTCAAAGAATATTTTTAATGAACGATATGTAAATTTAGTCTTTATAATTTCATAATTTTGGTAATTTTGATTTTTAAAATTTTACAATTATGACAATTATGATTCTCAAAGTATGAAAATATCAAAACTGATTCTCAAAGTTTAGTTTGTATAACGTAATCGATTTCAAAATTTCCAATTTTGATAGCTTAGATCTTCGACCAAAATTCGATTTGGAGGATCAATTTTGTCATATTAGGGGCCAATGTTATAATTTTGGATGACCAAAATAAAACCTTAAAATGTATGATTTTACTGTCTAGAAGTTTTTGTTAATTTTGATTTGAGATTGATGTTAATTAATGAATTAATTATTTTTAAAAATTGTTTAATTAATTTTTTATTTATTTGAATCAAAATTAAGAAATAATAAAGAGATAGACAATGGAACAGGTGGATTCACTCTTTCCACTTAGGCTATCATCGGCCATGAGCGTTCAAAAACTTGTTTCTATCTGTACACATCAGTTTTCTCTTAGTACACATTATCTTTCTATTTCCTTAATACTAATATAAATATTTAAAAATAAAAACTTTTCTTTCATCCATACAACAATGTCCGAACACTTACAATTTTAATTTTTTTAATTATTTACATTATTTTAGATATACATTTATTTTTAAATTTTAATTTATTTATATTGTTGTGGATAACTTAATTTAACTATTAGTAAAATAAATATGTTCTAGATAAATAAAATAGTTTAAAAAATAATAAAATTAATTCAATATTTAAGAGAATTGTAAAAATATAAAAAAATTATAAAAATAATAATAATTGATATAATTTTTTGAGGAGAAAGTTTTAAAAAAAACCATATCTAAAATAATGACATGTATTAAATTTGAAAAATTAATTATTTTTTTAATGAAATAGATATCATCAGACTTGAGGGTCTATCCTTAGACTATCTCTATCATTGTCCGTCCGAAAACTTGTTTTTCTCTCTCCACATCTATTTTCTCTCTCTCCATGTTTATCTTTACCTAAACCATGTTTATTTCTTATTATTTGTTTATTTTATTTATTTTTATTTCCATTTTTAAAATATCAAATCATTATTTATTTATTTTATTTGTTTATTTACATTTTTAACATATCAAATCATTATTATTGGTAAATAAAATGAACATAAATAAGCTAAAATATTTTAAGATTAACATTGACATTAGAACATTTGATTAAGTAAACAAATTGATTCAAACAACAATACTTATACAAAGTAGAATGCACTAATTAATACGAGAATGAGCCCACATATGTTCTATTAAATCAGCTTTAAGATGACGATGAGCTCTCACTTCCCTAGACTTCATTGAGCATGGAAGATACGCTTAAAATGATACATTAGCTTGATCAGGTAGAGAAGATGTTTGTTGATTAACATCTTCTTGTTCAAATTGTATCGAATCGGAAGTAAGAACATGGCCTCGATCTTCAACAATCATGTTGTGCAATATAATGCATGCGTACATGATATTTGATAGAGTTTGTTGATCCCATAAACGACCAGGGTTACTAATAATTCCAAATCTCGCTTGAAGTATTCCGAAAGTTCGCTCTACATCCTTTCGAGCACTCTCTTGTCGAGCAGCAAATAGTCGTGCTTTCTCCGTTTGAGGGAGAGTGATTGATTTCACGAACACTGCTCATTCTGGATATATCTCATCAGCTAAGTAATAACTCATATTATATGTATTGTTATTCACGGAGAAATGAACTTCTGGTGCTTTGCATGTATGTAAATTATCCAATAAAGTTGAGTGACTCAGAACGTTCAAGTCATTATTTTCCCAAGACGTTCCGAAGAAAGCATGCCAGATCCAACTATCCGCAGAAGCAACAACCTCTAAAACTATTGTGAGAAACCTTTATCACCACGAGCATACTTACCCTGCCAAGCAACTGGACAATTTTTCCACCTCCAGTGCATGCAATCGATACTTCCAAGTATTCCTGGGAACCCACGGTCATCTGCCCATGTCATCAAGCGTTGAATGTCCTCGGAGGTCGGACGTCTCATGTACCTAGCTTCGAATGCAGTTCGAATTGATGATACAAAATGTCTAAGACACTCAAGAGTGGTAGTTTCACCAATACGAACGTATTCATCATAGGCGTCAGCACAACAACCATACGCTAGCATATGTATAGCTGCCGTGCACTTTTGAAGTGTCGATAAAGAGCAACGGCCAGTAGCATCTAGTTTTTCTTCAAAATAGGGATTTACTGCTACAACAGCTGCAGAGATCCGCTCGAATAATGTGCGAGACATTCTAAAACGACGATGAAATTGTGCAGTGGTGTATGTTGAGTTGGTAGTAAAGTAATCCGCCATCAGTCGAGCGTGCCCAGTCTCCCGACCACGCTCGACTACATGACACTTTCTAGACTTATGTCTTCTTGCTTTATTGGACGACTCACCGGGTTGCTCCTCCTCCATTAGTTATTCCACTGCAGGCGATATCAAGTCTGATATATTTCCTAGACTCTGAAAGCTGTATAACTCCATATGTATATTATTGGGATTCATCTCGCAGTGAAGAAAATATGATGATGAAAACTTGGGATGATTGAAACAAACAATGAAGCCTTTTTTAAATAACAATAGGTAAGGGTGATAGATATAAGATAAATAAGTGAGTAATTAAGTAGAAGAAGTAGGTGAAATATTAGATGGAGTAGGTAGAGTAGTTGGATAGATATAACATTATTGATAAAAAACAATACAATGATAAATAGTTTTGTCCTATTTAAATACTTCCAAACAAACAATGAAGCTATTCTTAAATAACATTAGGTAATGGTGGTAGATATGAGATAAATAATTGAGTAATTAGATAGAAGAAGTAGGTGAAATATTAGGTCGAGTATGTAGAGTAGTTATATCCGATTTAAATGCTTCCAAACAAACCACATCAATGATTTTATTATCTCAACATTATTGATCAACACAATTACAAAATTACGATGAAATTGTAAAAAAGTTCACTCATACACAAACATAGTTCCAAAACATAAAATATATTTTAACCGCATCAAAACGAGAAAGTCACATAATGATAGATATTTTAGTATTCTAACGGAAGGTAAAAAAGTTACAAAGCATACTAACGAATCAATCATTATCATCGTTCAAGTTCATGGTATGTTGATCAGATAAGGAGCGGGACACATTGTTCCAAGTTGCAACTACTCGTGTAAATGCTTCATTGTAGAAACGTAGTTGCACCTCATTAAGGACGATGGTGTTCATCTCAAGTAATTTCCTCATCTCTCGAGCCGACGAAATTTCATTGTGTTCAGCAAATAGATCATTCTGTCTATCTAACTTGGACCTGTGTTCTGCTAACCTTTTTTCATACGACACCAAAATTTCTTTCTTTTCGTTGGACATTTGGTTAGAGGTGCTTCCTGCATTGCGTTGTCGTTTGGCTTTATCCCTTACAATGGGACGTTGCTCAACTTGTGGACGATAGTCAGTTTCAGAAGGCATCTGTGACGATTGGATCGATGATCTAATTCCCCCAGCATCACTCATTTGTGTTCCCCCTCCGGTTCTTGAAATTCCACTATCAATGACCTATATTAAGTTAAGTAAAGAAGTTAACTAGCATAACATGAAAGACAAACAAACGGTATATGTAAACGAATAGATATACCGTCCTCCATTTAAGTTGATCCCGCAATACTTTCCAAGCTTTCAAATAAGTGAATGATTTTCCAACCTCGGAGTGGTATGCTTCCAAAGCCTTATCAACATAGTCGTAACTATTAAAGTCACTTGGATGAGCACGACTCACGCTATCATATTTCCCACAAAAATTTTGAACATCCTTGCTAATCATGCACCATTTCTTCCTTAAAGCTTCAGAGTCACGAATTCTTGATGTTTTCCCGCCCGAGGTAATTGCTTCGCAATAATAAGTTGTCACTGCCTTCCAAAATGATTCAATCCTATGAGAATTGCCAGTTACTGGGTCGACGGAAGTGTTCAACCACACAGAACATAAAAGTTCAACTTCTTCTTCTGTCCATCTTTGAGAAGTCGCTATGAACTGTAAATGCAAAACTTATAAATCGTTATTACACAACATTAATATAAATATAAGTTTGAAAATTATAAATAAAGCGTAAATCTTGACTAGAGCATTTATATTTAACTAATTGGAGGGCTGGTTATAATTTAATCATGAATTATGAAAGAAACACATCAATTCAAAACTCAAAAAATTATATATCTTGAAATAATGAAAAAAACTTTTCCATAACGAGTTACTAGATAGAATTATGATATGAGATATCAATTAATAAGTAGAAAACATTAGTGCAAATACTAAACTCTAAGGAATGAAGTCACATATCCGAAGAGTTATGAGACTAAGTTTGCAATGATTTCTAGTTACTTTAGAAAATCAACATAATCAAATGAACTAGTGAATAAATTGAATTAAATCAACTGGAAAATCAAGTGTATAATTTTTTCAGTAAGCTTTCTTTTTTCAAATCAATAAATATAAATCAAGTGACATTAGAAATTTAGGTAAAATAAATCAACGGAAAATCTGTAAAAATATTCCAAAATTCTTAATATGCATAATCAACATAATCACAAACATGAATTACCTACTCATTAATAAAAACATTTACAAACCATAAAAACCCACAAATGAAACATATAACCCTAACTCCAAACAAGAAGAGTCAAAAAGCTATTTCGATAGTGTGTCTCCTAGTTAAGATTGTAGTGATATTCATGAAGCAAAGTTGAGATTTTACCTGAGAATGATTATTTCACAACCCTCACGAAAAAAATCGCAGATAAAGAGAATAAGGATGCAACAGTCTGTGAACATATTGCTTTAATTTGGAATATATGATTATTTTAATGTGAGAAAAAAGACATGGTCTATCTTTTCCTAAGGACGGATGTGAACTGCCTATGTGTAATTAATAAGTTTTATTTTTTTATACAGCTGGGCACCCAGTCTGATTGGGCGCCCAACGTTGAGGATCGCCTTAGGTTATCTGTAACCTTGTCCGCGCCCAAAACCATTTTCGCCGTATAAATCTCTCTACACATCATCATTATCTCACATCCACATCATATTCTCTTTCCACTTCTAAAAATGCTCACTCATCCACATCATTTTATATTTCTATTTCATCAACTTCATCTCATCTCTCCAAATTTAATTTTATCTTTATATCTCATCAATTTTATTTATTATTTCTAGTAATACGAGAAATAGTGATCATTCTAATTATTTCGATGATCTTGTCGTTTAATTATTATTTATTAATTTATATTATTCTTTATTTTCGTTTCGATTGTCTTCGTATTTAAAATTTTGATCGGTATCGGTATTTTTTTCGTACCTCCTGATATCGGATATTAGGGTTGATTTCCGGGTTTTTTAGGTATAACCCAAAAAACTAATTAAATATTAATTTTTAAAAAATAAATTTTGGATATCGGTCGGTACACCAATCGTACCACTCATATTGATCTGAACCGATACGTGATTCCGAACCGATATGATTATTGAATCTTAAATAAAATTATTAATTTAATTATCAAATAAATATAACTAATATTTAATACATATTTATTAAATAAATTAATAAAAAAAATTGTGATGTCTGTGGAAGAATTTAGCACCGATGGTCACATGGACGCTGAGATGATCATGTATAGGACGGAGAAACTGTATTTCCATCCAGATTTCTCGGTCCTTACAGCAAGTCTTAGAGATAGCGGCATACTCCACATAAATAAATTCACAATAAAAATAAAACAACAAAAACCCAGAAAATCGAAATTCTCCCCTGTTCGCATCCATGGCTTCTACGCTAATCCCCTTCTCCACGAAATTGCCTTCATCCCTACTCAATTCCCCATCTTCGTATCTCATTTCAAACAACTCAATCCCATTTCCACGATTCAAACCCTACAATTTCAGACCAAGAATCGTCATAAACGCATCCTCTACCCAAATCGCCGTTCCAGATCTCCAAAAAAGTGAGCTTCTCGACTCCCTAAAGCTCAAATTGCTCAGTGCAGTTTCTGGGCTAAACAGAGGTCTCGCCGCAAACGAAGATGACCTAACTAGAGCTGACACAGCAGCGAAAGACGTCGAAACTGCTGCTGGTTCTATTGATCTTTCAATTGATCTTGATAAGCTACAAGGAAGATGGAAATTGATTTACAGTAGCGCTTTTTCATCTCGTAGTCTTGGTGGTAGCAGACCCGGTCCACCTACTGGGCGACTTGTTCCTATTACTCTTGGCCAAGTATTTCAAAGAATAGATGTATTAAGCAAAGACTTTGATAATATAGTTGATGTTGAAATTGGGGTTCCTTGGCCTTTGCCTTCTGTTGCTCTAACAGCGAGTTTGGTGCATAAATTTGAACTCATTGGTGAGTTAGTCTCTGATTTGTTATGTTTTTGTAGGGTTTGTTAATCTGATTTGTTGATTTGGGAAGAACAGGAAGCTCGAGGATTAAGATTAGTTTTGAGAAGACGATAGTGAAAACGACGAGTGGAAGCTTGGCTCAGCTGCCGCCATGGGAACTGCCGCGGTTGCCGGAATGGGTACGGCGGCCGAGGGGTGGTGCAGGTACCGGTGAGTTTGAAGTTACGTTTATTGATTCGGATACTCGGATTACTAGAGGAGATAGAGGCGAGCTCAGGGTTTTTGTTATTTCTTGAGACTTCAAGGCCTGTAAGAATTTCGTTATTCTGTTAGTAACCTTTTCAAAGTGTAACTTATTACATGATAAATAATGTATATTTTTAAATATTTGCATTTTATAAAAAATGTTTTAAATTTATTTGTAGCAACCCTTTTTTCACATATCATTATCTTGAAAAATTATATGTAATGTGAATTAAAAGGTCCAAAGTTAGGATCGTGATTACTTCATTGTGAATCATTTTCGTTATATGAGAAAATAGTGTTTTATTCTCAAAGTTTCGTAATTTTGACAAATTTAATTCTAAAATTTTAATTTGACATACTAGTATTCATATTTTCATTGTTTTGACAAATTTGGCAAATTCGATCCCTATGAACAAAACTAGTACCCAAAATTTGATGACTAATTTTACGACAGACATTAAAGTTTTGAGGATTAAATTTGTCAAAGTTTACAAAATATAAGATTTAATTTTACCAAAAAATCAAAGTTTGATGACTATATTTGTCAAAATTAAGAAATTTTATGAATCAAATTATACAAACTTTGTGAATCTTAAATGTAGACATTTTTATTATATTGGTCCCAAGATAGTTTGGAATTCTCTTTTATAATCTAATTCATTATATAAAAATATTAATTGAGTATGTATTATTTCATAAAAATTTTATGATAAAAATGGGGAGAAATTATAGTTTGTGACTGCAATTTTTTTCTTGTTTTAAACATCATTTTATTGAAAAAAAACTCACCATTAAATAAATAAATAAATAAATTAGCATCAAATAACACTACAATACTAAAAATATTCACAAGGATGTATATGTCTTTCATTCAATAACTAAGTCATACAAACCGGTAATAGTGATACTCATAAATAACACATTCATTGGTACCATACGTCCGATATGGATAATTTGAGCGAGTTTTGTTGGGAAATGGTCTCATATCAATTGTAGAAATAAAATTGTTATAGTTTATAACTTATAAGAGCTGTGATGACACAATTAATTTTTTACAATATAGTTTATTTATCTTGTAAACTGAGCTACATAAACGTTTCTCCATATATTAAATTTTGAATTTTTGCAAGTTTTTAAAAATAAATTTTAATTCAAAAATAAAATATCTTTTTGAAAAGAAATTATACAAATATTGATAATAATAAAAAATATGCACGAATATGGAACCAGTACAGAATTAAAAACACTCGTATGGGAAAGTATCACTCAATTTTTGTTTTTATTGAAGATAACAAATTAATCCTTTAATTTTTGGATTTGGTAACTGTGGGCTTAAATATAATAATAAGGGAAGCCTTCTAATTTTGGGCTCTTATAAAGATGACACAAGCCCAATATATATTTAAAAAATAGTTGTAGGGAGACAAAATAATATAATAAGTAGTAGAGTGGGCCAAATCATAATTGACTCATGTTTCCTTTATGTCGGATTTCTTGTATATCTTGTCGTTGCGATGTATTTTTTGTATTTTTGGAATATTAAAGCCTATAACTCTTGCAAAATTCTATGTGAAAATTACAAAGGAAGTCCCTGATATTTAAAATATTATAAAGATTCAAATTTAGAAATTACATATTTAATACATGAAATTTAAAAATGTTCAATAATTACTCTCAATTAAATAATATTAGTTTTTATTCTTTTTATGTGAGATACTTTTTACCTATTTATTGTGTTATTTTGTATTTTAAAAGCTTGAAAATATAGTAATTACATATTTTTAAAGTACAAATTTTGGATCATTTAAAACATTATGAGTTTTGGGTTCAAATATTAATAATTTTAGAATTTCGAAAGTCAACCATATAATTATTAAATTATAAAATTATAGTATTTACAAATTTAAAAAATCTAAGATCAATAACATATATTATATCGACTTCGATTTAATATAATTTACAAACTTTGTATCACCATATTTATATTATTTTAAAGTTTTGATTCATTGAAAAAATATCACTCATTCTACTCATAAATTATTTTAAATATTTTTTTTAAAAATACATAAATCATATAATCATGATTTAATATATACTATAAATAATCTAAAGTTTATCTATATAATCGATTAAATTATAAAACATTCTCATAATTTCCGTATCTAATTTCAATGACTTATCCCATCAACCATGACATTATATTATCATAAATTTTATTTTCAATTTTCTAAATTCATAATTTATCATTTATATCTTTCATTTAATATAATTATAAATTAAATATAACTTACTATTAGTATAGATGAAATTAACATAATATTTGTATAATTTATTTAATGTGTTTGATATTGTAAATTTACATATATTATCTCAAAACACTACAAATCAAGTTAAAATTATCACTTTTAGTAATTATTGAAGAAACATCGCATTATTAATAAATTATTCTTTATAAGTTAAAAAACGTTATTAATTAGAGTAATATGAAAAATTAAACATTATCACTACTTATAGTTTTTCATCAGTCATAAATAATAACATTAGATTGATTTATTTCATTTGTAATTTTTAGACAAAAAATATAAATTCCAAAATTTTAGAAAATTTAAATAATTCCCACATTTTAATATAATTTAAATTTATTTACATAATATTAAATTACAACACACTGTCATAATTATTGGATCAAATTTGAATAACTAATCCCATGAAACCAGGTAATGAACATCGGAATGAAACGTGAGGTTAGAGTTCAGACAACTCAGATGGGTCCAAACAACACGTGGTGATTTAAATGTTGTCCAACTTATACACAAACTTCTTGATAGCCTAATGATTTCAAGTCCAGCTTATCTCATACAAAACATACTGCTCTTCTTCCGGTGAAGATTGCAGACATGGCGAAGAATCAAGACATTGAAGACGTCACCACATCACTTCTTTCGCCAGATGGGTCGTTGGGAAAACGCAAAGATGAAAGATTCATGGTGTATTTTACTACATTAGTTGCTGTTTGTGGTTCTTACGCTTTTGGATCGTGTGTAAGTTGCGGATTAATCCCTTTTTTCAATCTTATATTGTGAATAGAAACTGTTAGTTTGATATTTACAGGTTGGGTATTCTTCACCGACACAAGCGGCTATTAGAGAAGATGTGAAATTATCTCTAGCGCAGGTTATTATTGGATCATATATGCTCCCATTGAAGATTGGGATTTTTAATGCTTGATCCGTGTTTCTTTTTGCAGTATTCATTATTTGGCTCCATAGTTTCTATTGGAGCGATTATTGGTGCAATAACAAGTGGGGTAATAGCAGATTTCAGAGGGCGTAAAGGGGTAAGTTTGAATGACAAATTTGGAGATTTATTTGACAAAAAAGTTTACTATCTACGTAAATAATCTGCACAGGCAATGCTGATATCAAGTATATTTTGCACAGCAGGGTGGCTATCCATTTATTTTGCTCAGGTAATGGCAAGGAAACCGGTGACCTGAGCTCCGGATTTTGTAATAAATCGAATCTTGATCCACTAATCTTTGTAATTTAACAGGAAGCTATCCTTCTAGATGTAGGAAGATTGGCCACTGGATATGGAATGGGACTCTTTTCTTATGTGGTAAACTTGAAGTCTATACTGTAAGTTTATTGATCTAAAGGGACAAAAAGTTTCATATTTTTAGTTTTGTTTGTTAGATTCCAGTATTTATAGCTGAAATATCTCCGGTGGATTTACGAGGTGCTTTGACGACGTTAAACCAGGTAAAATTCGAGGCAACTTAGCTTCTGAATGAGTATAAATAACACCCTAAGTTTCATTGTGTCCTTTATTTGGCTTGTTTTGTTACATTATAATAGCTCATGATTGTTACCGGAGTATCGGTTTCGTTTGTAATCGGAACATTTTTAACATGGAGAACTTTAGCATTGATTGGTAAGTTAGTAAAGTTTCATATATTTCTTCATTCAATCAGCTTATGCAAATGTTTTTTCAACTGGTTCAGGTATAGTCCCTTGTGCTATTCTGGTTTTAGGCCTTTTTATCATCCCGGAATCACCTAGATGGCTCGTAAGAATCATCCCGTACTTTCCGAAATCGCCTCAGAATTTATATGTGAATGTTAAGCTCACTACCAAACTTATTCAGGCAAAGCAAGGAAATGAGAAAGAATTTGAAGCCTCATTGAAGAGACTGAGGGGAAAGAATTCAGACATATCACAAGAGGCTGCTGAAATTCGAGTATGGACATTATTTCTTAAAAACATCGAATGAATATCGTGTTTTCTCGTATAAATGAGACGCGTGAGTTCGACAGGATTACATAGAAACTCTGGACAAACTACCAAAAGCCAAAGTTCTTGATTTGTTCCAAAGAAGATATCTAAGATCAGTCACTGTATGGATTCATTCCTTTTTTAATAATCTGATTATGTTACCAAAACTCTCTTAACATGCAATGTCGAAGCAGATCGCAGTCGGGCTCATGATCTGTCAACAACTTGGAGGCATAAATGGAGTGTGTTTCTATGTGAGCAGTATATTTGAATCAGCAGGTAAGAGTTAAAAGTTCATTGTGCACTCTGGTTTATGTTCATGATTTTATATCTTCCTCGGAACTGCAGGATTCCCGGCAAATATCGGAACCATTACATATGCGATCCTCCAGGTTATCATCACTGCAGTAGGTGCCATGTTAATGGACAGAGCAGGCAGAAAACCTCTAATAATTGTAAGATTCCAGCCACATTGTGTTATATTTGCATTAGAGCTATTATTCGATTCAAACGAGACAAAGTTGGCTTGTTCGTGTTCGTTCATATTATAATTCGAATGGAAAAACATGTTCGAACCTTTTTCATATTTCTAAAATCTCGTTCGTGTTCGTATTCATGCTAATTTGTTTTTGGATCCATTTGTTTTGTATTGGAGTCCGTGTTCGGATCCTTTCGTTCATATTCATGCAAAAATAATATAAAAAATATGCCAATTCGAACGTTCGTGAACATGTTTGTGTTCGAACAATATTCATTTTTTAATTCGAAAAAGTCAAACATTGTATGTTCACAAAATGCTCCCACTTCTTAATAGCCTTATTTGCCATATTTGTAACCATTTTTAGTGCAGATTTCTGCAGCAGGCCTGGTTCTTGGTTCTCTGCTGACAGCTTCTTCATTTTATTTCAAGGTATCCATTTCTCTCAATTTTCTAATAATCTGGTTGAGGGGTTGGATTAAAACTCTTTATCAGGAGATCAAACTCGCAACTGAGGCTGCTCCGGCGCTTGCTGTTACCGGGATACTGGTAATCCATTTGAAACACAACTCAAAGTATTGTTTCTTACAAAAAGGAAATGAAATCTTCAGGTTTACATAGGATCGTTTTCAATCGGAATGGGAGCTGTTCCGTGGGTGGTGATGTCGGAGGTATTCTTATTCTTACGTCTAGCTCGAAACACATCATAAATGAATAAGAATGTTTTGATTTAATGCAGATATTTCCTATAAATATAAAAGGAGTAGCGGGTAGTCTTGCAACATTAGTGAACTGGTTTGGAGCATGGGCTTGTTCTTACACATTTAACTTCCTCATGAGCTGGAGTCCTTACGGTAATAACCAAACATTAATCCTCGTTTAGTTTACCGATTGTTCACAGTTTGAGGTATTTTTGGTTGCAGGAACATTCATTGTTTATGCAACTGTTAACGTGATTGCGATTGTGTTTGTGGTTCAAGTAGTACCTGAAACTAAAGGAAGAACACTGGAACAAATACAAGCAGCAATCAACTCATGATTTATCACCTAACAGACATTTACGAGTTGTCACTCTGAATGGAAGCAAACAAATTATTATTATCAGAACTTGCAAGCCTTTATTAATTCCACAGCAGCGGAGGAACAAAGTATTTGGTTTTATTACAAATTTGGATGGAACAAAACAAATTATTATTATCATAGCTTGCAGGCCATGGAATGAATAAAACAGATAAATAACTAGGAAAGTTTCATCACTGGAAACATGGTGTCTATGAGACAAACCATAAGACTAAATCCGAGTTAATATGGGAGCTTCACGACAGTAATTGTGCAACATATATGGAGAGAATCATCTTTTAGAAATCTTGAAGGTTGCAATGAAATTACATTCAAGAAATAGCGGTTACCCCTGCCATAAAGTTCAATATATTTGCATTAGTAACATCATAGAAAAGCAACTTCAATATAATAATGTATATAGAAGAGATGAAGAGACTCACTCCTCCTGGTTTATGGATTTAAATGGAATGAATTTTGATTGCTTGTGAACAGTGTGATTCTCCTGCCCGCTTTGATCTAAAAGACGCAATTCAAAAGAAGCAAATGTATCTAATCCCCCAGAAACTAATGCAACATATATTGCAATATATCCGCAACGATCAGGATACAAACGGATCTGCCACTCGCATCCACCAACGACAAATTTTTGAGAAGATATGAATTTCCCTGCAAATAGTTCCTTGGAAATGGTATAATTCTTTATGATAAAACTGTGAGTTCCTTGGTAGGTTTTTAGCATCCATACCGAAGAGGTATTTGTCAGCAGAGATAGCTTCTTTTCCTCTGTCATTCTTACAAACAAAACAGTGAATGTGGAATAACTCTCAAACTTATATATATACAACAAGTCTGGTGTTTGGGATTGGGAGCAACTCTCTGTATACCGTCGCATTAATGAAGTCATGACGATTGGCTTCTCGTTTCTTCAACAGACATTATCACAATCCCACTGTGACTCTTCAGTGCCCCACTGTTAACTTTATGATTTTTTTGGGCTTGGTAAAAATCATACACTCTAAATTACGAAATTAGTGTATTTTTTGAGTAAAAATATTTACTAGTAACAATTCAACTTCAATTAAATGCATATAAGATACCTCAAGTTTATAATATAATGTATCATTAACATTTTAATGAATTCGTAAATTTTGAATATTTTATTCACAATTCTCTAATATTAAGGGTTAATTTTGTATCATTTTTCAAACGAGTCTTATTTGCGTACTTTGTGAGGGGTTTTCAAACGGTTTTCAACTTACGGAAAACAGGTGCTAGAATAGTAGGGATAAAAACAAATGGTATTGATAACTTTAGGTCTCATTTTTGCAATTTCGTAAGTTGTAGAGCATGTCATTTATACAGCATGTAAGTTGGGGGCTAATTATACATTTTTATCATTTTTTTTCATATTGTTGATTTTTAAATTCATTACATTAAAGCCTATGTTTTCAAATCACATGTTCGCCTGTGTTAGTGAACTGAAGATTTTTCGGTTCGGTTCGATTCGATTCAAATATAATGATATTTTCAAATATTTACAGTTTATTACGATTGGAATAAGGGAAAACTCTCTTATTCAATCTTAATAATAATTTATTTTCAAATAATAATATTTTTTATTTTTTCTAAAAAAATATCTTAATAATAATTTATTTTTTTAAAAAAATAAATTATATTAAATTAATAAAATTTCAATTTTCCTTTCATATTTAAATTTTTAAATTTTTAACATTTATTATATGTATATTTACAACATTATTAAGATAATATTCTTCAAATATTTAAAACTAAAATTTTTGTAATGTATAGATTATATTTATAACTCATACTACCAAGATGATCGATATACCCTAATATTATTGACGATATCGACATACCGATTTAGCGACTAATTGCAATTATTGATAAAAGCAGTATATCGATCTATACACATTTGAAAATAAATTTACAATATGATCAATTGTGGGGGTGATTTGCCTTGATCCATAAGATTGTGTAATATTTAAGAATATTTTAATATTTGGATAGTTTTGAAATGATTGAGGGATAATTGAAATGTTGAATATTTATTTATAATAAATAAATAAATGTTTTACATCTAATTTATGTTTTTCAATCTAAATATTTATTTATAATTAATTCTTTTAAATTTCTACTATTGATAATATTAGAAATTTATCTAATGTATTTGTTGATTAGCAAATTCTTTGAATGAATTGGGTTAAATTTCTAAACCTATTTATTTATTATATTGAATTGTGAAATCTCGTTTTTATATTTCATTTGTGGGTCCAATATTGATGTAGTCAAATTTCGATATAATGATAATCACATTTAGCTACTAAGTACAAATACAGTAAAATTGTTATGATCTCTAATATACCCTTATTTCATTTTTAATCTCAAGTTGTGAAATAGATAAGGGATGTTCAATGTTCATGTTAAAATAATCAAATTAACATTTACATAAAATTAATTTAAAACAACGATTTAGCTAGTTGACAATTTTAAAATTATTAAACAAATGTGCGATATTTGAATCTGATTCCTAGCAAAATTCATGAACTTTATTGAATAAGAAAAGTATGAAGATAAATTATTTTGTAGAAAAAGAAGTTAGTTATTCTTGTTGGGGATTGAACACGTGTGCGAACAACCTTGATAGATTAAGTAGAACCTAAGAATTAAAGTAAATAGAAAATAACGACACAAGAAATTAACGTGAAAACCCGGAATAGGAAAAAACCACGTAACGGGCGGAAACGGTCAAATTCACTATCACTTGAAAAGAGTACAACACACACACACGAAGAGGAAACTCGAAATACAAGAGTATTAAAGTACATGACAATGAACCCTAAGACCTTTTTATATCGATGGGGTGGTTGAGATAATTAAGATAATAAATAAATATCCCTAATATTTGATCATATCTCCATATATGATTATCTATAATTAAATTATATATATGCGTTCATATATACTGATTTGATATAATCTTATTTCCTTTCATAACTGCCAATATCCTAGACTAGTGGGTCTCACCATATCTCAGTTCGGTCATTGACCGATTGCATCAATCTCATATCTTCGGATCACGTGCATTCGATCCTCTACCGATTGCTTTGGTCCCTTTGTCACATTCGGATTGCGTACTTCGGTCCTCACTCGATTGGTACCAATAACGACCATCTCGTCTTCTATGTGTGTCCCGATCGACTACATTGCTGAGCATCATCCAAGTGTAACCAATCGATATCAATTCTGATCTACAAACTTAACAACTCTTTACCCAACAACAGTAAGTTTGCAAAGAATAACGAGAGAATCATCTTGTAAACAACCTGATTTTTCCAATGCATTTCGTTCGACGAAAGTCTCTGATCCCCTGCGAACATAAAAATTGAGTGGAGTCATATTAAAGAAGTTGATTAAGATAAGAAACTGTGACTCACTGTAGATGATTTATGTGTGTAAATGCAGTGGGAACTGAATGCTTGTAAACAATGTCATTCTCATTTCCGCTTTGATCTAAAAGATTGATTTCAAACGTTGCTCGTTTATCTAATTCCCCACCAGCTAATACAACATATAGTGACAAATATGTTGAATTTGATGGATAACTACGATACCCATCAGGGTAAACCCTAATCTGCCATGAACAACCACCAAGTTCAAACTTATCAGAAGATATGAAATTCCCAACTCCGATTCCCTTGGATAATGAGTATTTCTTTATTGTGAAGGTGTGTGATCCACTGTACATCCTTGGCAACCATACCGAAGAGGTATGATTATGGAGCACAGCAACAGATGCCGTCTTTTCTTCGGTCGTCATTCTCTTGGAAAACACTGAGTCTTGTTAGGCATATATAATATATATATATAAGTTGGGTGTATGTGGAAATGTGAACAACTCTAGGTATTTGTATACACGTCATTATTGTCTGATGGAGAAGAAGAAGAATGTGGAATATTCAAACTTGGAAACTATCAAAAATATTACCATTTTATTGACATTTGTATTTTTGTTACAAATAAGAAACAAAATGTACACGTTATTGGAAAGTAAATAATTAGAATATTTATTTTTTTGTATATGTTGTATATTATAGTAATTATCATGTATATACGATAAATATTATGAATTGAGTGCAATATTTAAAAACATTTTAATCTTAAGGTATATTGTAATATTTTTTCAAAAAAATGGTATATTATAGTACAAAATGGTAAACGGTACCCAAACTTTTTAGTATATTTAATTATATGATGATTTGATTAATTAAAATAAATATATTATTTAATTAAAATACGATTTTTAATGTGATTCACATTTTTTTATACAACTTGGATCGAATCCTAAATTTACACAACTCTAGTCTAAACACCAATATTTGTTTGGAACCAAAAAAATATTATTATTAGAATTTTAAAATAGCTAGTCATAACTCATTAATAGATGCTTGAATATGACAATGTTCTTGTTCCCATATTTGTGTCCGCGTATTATTTATCTACCAGCCAAGCTTGCAAGCCTTTAAAGATGTTATTTGTAAACAAAACATTCAATCTCCAGATATGAAGCACTAAGTTTATTAATTCCGGAGCAGGAGAAGAAGATAGGTTGTGTTCTTGAAGTCAAGATAGAAAACAGCGTTCAAGGATTTAAAAGATAGATAAAGAAACTAGGACAATTTCTTCAATGGCAACTTTGTTCCTGAGGCAAACCAGAAGAACGCTAAATCCAAGTTACTATGGGGACTTCACGACAGCAATTGTGCAACAAATATGGAGAGAATCATTTTTCAGAAATCTTGATGAAGATTCCAATGTAACTCCACTCATTAGATTGCGATCCCCCCTGCCAAAAGGTTCAATATTTGCATTAGTAGGATAGTTGCAAACCAACTTCAATATAAAAGAGACTCACTCCTGATGGTTTATGGATTGAAATTTAATGAGTTTTGATTGCTTGTAAATGTGACACCACTGCCCGAATTGATCTAAAAGACTCAATTTATAAGAAGCAAATGTTTTTGATTCCCCACCAACTAATGCAACATATATTGAAATAGTGCCTAGATGAGCAGGATAGACTCGAATCTGCCACTCGCATCCACCGACCATAAAGTTTTGAGAAGATATTAATTTCCCTTCCCCTAAATTCACCAACTTGGCAGTGGAATACTTCATTATGCTAAAACTGTGAGTTCCTTTGTAGGTTTTTGGCAGCCATACCGAATAGGTATTGGTAAGTAGAGATGGCTTCTTTTGTTCTGTCATTGTTTGATGGTGAGTAGAGAATTAGGTTAAGAACAACCTTTATATATATTAAAGTGGTGTTTAGGAGAAACTGTCTGTGTGCCGTAGCTTTAATGAAGTCATTACTGCAAGTGGCGATTGGCTTATCGTTTCCTAATATTACAATCACAGTTTATATTCCACACACAGCTGAAGTATGAATCACTATTTCTCAATTAGTTTAAAACTCTACAAATATTTAATAAATATTCCTAAAACCATATTGGAAAAAAAACATTTCTTCCATATATTTTAGAAAAAATTAGCACTAGATGCACCAAAGTTTAGAAATCGTATGAAAAACCCCCAAAGTTTTAAAATCGTATGGTTAAGATGTCAAATACAAATAATATATGTATTTAAAATATAAGCAATTGTTAGAGTAGAATATAAAAATTTTGAAATTTTAGTGGTCAACTACACAAATTTTAAACTTCAATAGTATGTTTTTTATCCTATCTATTACATAAAAAATTTTCACCTACAAAATCTAGTATTATATTATTCATTTTCATGTTAATTTTTGAGAATTTATGTTGGATCTATCTCATAAAAGGGATCTTCAATTTATCGTTTCTAAACGTAATAACAATATAATAGTAAATCGGTTTGCTCATCATTGGATATGACCGTTGGTGGGACCCAAACATAAGAAAATTGAATAAATAAATTTACAGTATGGTCAATTATCAAGGGATAGTTTTCAGTTCAAAGAAAATTATCAAGGGATTGTATTACAAAATTGGTTAATTCAAAGCGGAAAATTGTATAATATTTATATTTAAAATAAGATAATTACGAGGGTGAACATATGTTTAAATATTATAAATATGATTGTCCAAAGTTTATAATTTGTATCTAAAACTCGAAAATTTCATTAACATTCGAAAATGAGTGAATAGTTTTGAAAATTTGTACTATGCAAATGAAGTACAAAATATCTTATTATTATATAGAATTTATTTTACTAAATTAATCAAATTTATGAGACAATCCAATAAGTATAAAAAGTAATGAGATAGTTACGAATAATAATATCGAAGAAAAGTACAAACACTGTTGAGTGGAACACTAAATTTCTGCATGGCGATCGACATACTACAGGTCTGTGGCGAACGACGAGACAGGCGATCGACGGACTGTAGGCCGAGACAGGCGATCGACAGACTGCATGTCAAGACAGCCGATCGACAGACTGCAGATCGACACACTGCAGGTCGACTCATGATAGAAAATCTGCATGGTCGCCAGCATGACGTTCTCACAAGTTCCAACCTTAGAGCAGATGGAGACTTCGGTGGCAGCTACCCCATCGTCAGCCGAAGAAAGATACCGAGCTGGGGTCAGAAGTAAAGGAAGATACCGACCAGTATTGGATGACCTAGATACCGACGGGGTCGGATAGTCTGATACCGATCGGTAACCAGAAGGGGAAATGAGCCTTAAACCTAAGCCCATTTTCAGGAGTGTATTTATACACAACCAGCCGCACTTAATGCGGCACCACAAGGATCATCATCACCAGAGGGAAAAACGCAGAGGGAGCACGGGAGAACAACAAAGGTTGCAAAGGAGTTTTGCGGAGATAATCTTTATTGTTTTTTGCTCGATATCAATGTTTCAAGAACGGGATAGTTCTTGAACTGTATCTGTTGTTTATTTGGTGATAGTGGATTGACCGGTGTTGGTCCGTGGTTTTCTCCCGGTACTCGGGTTCCACGTAAAAGTTTTTGTGTGTCTATTCCATTCTGCCGTGTGTGTGCGTATGAGTTCTAAAGGAAAAATAATCGGTAAAGAATCGGTAAAATCCATTTTAAGCTAACAAACACATTATGAAAGAGAGCAATATTTAAAACACATTTTAATCCTAAGGTATATTGTTATAATTTTTTTTAAAAAAATGGTATATTATAGTACAAAATTATAATGGGATTATCATGGCAAAACAATCTCTTTCACAAAAGCAAAAGTGTAAACTGTAAAGAGAAAGGCAAGTTAAGTTGGTTCCTCAACAACAGTAACTTGGCACAAAATAATGAGAGAATCATATTTTAAACAACTTGATTTTTCCAATGCAGATCGTTCGATGAAAGACTCTGATCCCCTGCAAAGGTTCAAAATTTGGAATATTAGTAACGCAATGCAACAAATAAAACCTGTGTTATCTTCATTAACTTAAGATACTGACTAACTCACTATTGATGGTTTATGTGTGTAAATGGATGGGCGCCTGATTGCTTGTACACAACGTTTTTTCTCATTTCGCTTTGATCTAAAAGACAGATTTGAAATGTTGCTCGTTTACCTAATTCTCCACCAGCTAATGCAACATATACTGACAAATATGTGAAACATGATCTATGACTAGGATCTCCATCCGGGTAGACCCGAATCTGCCATGAACACCCACCAACATCAAATTTATCAGAAGATATGAATTTCCCAACCCCAATTCCTTTGGCTAATGAATATCTCTTTATGGTAAATGTGTGTGATCCTTCGTAGATCTTTGGCAACCATACCGAAGAGGTATTATGGTGCTCAGATGCCTCTTTTTCTTTTGTCATTCTTTTGGAATAAAGTGGGTTTCGTCAGTCATATATATATATAACTTGGGAGAAATGGGAACTCAGCAACTCTTGGTATTCCATTACTATAATCAAGTGTGTTATGCGACTCTTGGCTTCTCCTTTTCACTCTCACTCTTCTGTAAACAGACTACAGGCTATAGCTCATTATTGGTTTCATCCAATTAATGCTATTTAAATATGTAATTGCTATTTTAATGCCATTAGCTTTATTGTAGACAATAGTATCTAAATGGTGTAGAAAATTATGAAAATATGTGAAGTATATATAGAAAAAAATTTAATGCAATTAGCGTTCTAAGACATATAACAAATAAATAAATAAAAGTACAAAAACATATATACAAAAAATAAAGATGAAGAATATGGATTTGGCCAATATTTTGCATTGATAGGATAGACACGAACAAGTCATTGTTCAACAATCTCCTCTGGTAGAGATGGTTATTTACGAGTTGTCAACTCGTAATTATGCCGACAAGAACAAGATAACACTAAATCCAAGTTCACGACAGTAATTATGCAGCCAATATGGAGACAATCATCTTTTATAAAATTTGAAGGTTCTAGTGCAGTTCCATTCATGAAATCCCAGTTACCCCTACCATATATTTGTATTAGTAACATGATAGAAAAGCAGCTTCAATATAATATATATATACAACAGACTCACTCCTGATGGTTTATTGATTCAAATGGGATGGCTTTTGATTGCTTATAAACCTTGTGATTCTCCTGCCCGCTTTGATCTATAAGCTGCAAATGAATCTAATCCTCCTCCAACTAATGCAACATATATCGCAATATATCCTCAACGATCAGGATAAAAACGAATTTGCCACGAGCATCCACCAACGACGAAACTATTAGAAGATAGGAATTTCCTCGCCCCTAGTTCTTTGGCAAAGGAATACTTCATTATCGTAAAAGTATGAGATCCTTCGTAGGTCTTCGGCAAATATATCCAACACCCTTTCCCCACAACACATGCCTTCTTCTCCTCTGTCATTCTTACAAACAAACAGTGAATGTGGAACAATTCTCATTGCTCATATCACTCTATATACGTCTGGTGTTTAAGAGCAACTCTCTGTATGCCTTTGCATTAATGCAAGCGCCTATTGGCTTCTCCTTTCCCCTATGACTCTTCTGTTACCTTATCATGTTCACTCTTCATCTAACTTTATCTGATTTTGTACAAGCAACATTAGGAACTTTGATCATATCAACTTTAACTATATGATGATCAGAACTCCCTTTAGATGAAATCACACTATATGATCCATGTACAAACTTGTACTCTAATCCACATGATGATAATATATAATCCACCCTTGTTCCATACTTGCACGTCCCTTGTACACCTATAACACATAACACTATCTTCATCTTTTTACCATTTACATCAACACTTTATATATCACACTTACTTTGTCCTTTCGCGATCATCACGACCGATTCGCATCCCCCAGAGAACTCTTTTGCGTCTCTGTATCCCAAATTCTTTAGTTGCTTCATCACCATTGATTTAGGTGTTGGTTTTCTCATTTCTTCGTAGTACTGTGAACACACAGAGCAAATTTATACGGATTTATCATAAGTAAATGATCCCTTTATTTATTTAACCTTCGTTATATCTTCCCATCTTTCGTGTGAGTAATCTGTGTCGTCGAGAGAATTCAGACCTCCGGCTAATATATGAGGTACCGAAGTCGATCCGATTATCGCATTTACCTGCTCCATTCTCAGCTTCTCGTCCAAGTGATCAAGAACAGTGCATAAAATGTTGATCTCTCCTTCTTGAGGTACATCAATGGTGGCTTTCAGAACATTCCTGTTAATTACAGTTTTCATGGTACTATCTTAGTATTGTAGCAGAAATGTCGAATTACAGGCAAAAAAACGCAGGCTTTGTGTTCAAATCCGAGATTGTTGCAGGTAAAAAAGAAGAATGATGAACCTGAAGTCAGAGTCATTGAAGATTTTGTGAGCTTTCCATTTCTTGATCGGCCATTTTGAAAGAATGGCGTTTCCAAACTGAGGAGCCCAGCTCTCAGCAAACACGAACGTCATTCCAAGAGCACGAGCCAAATCCGACAATGGCTTCATGTTCTTTTCTTCCTCTGCCTTCACATCTTGCAAAGCCAATATATCTGCATCCACCTCTCTCAAAACATCGAAGATCGTTCGAGTAGTCAGATAATCTGAGGTGTAATTCACAGTTTTTGAACATAAAGGAGCCTTCCCTTTGAGAATTTTCCTCGATATACTCTCCTGTGACGAGGACGACGGCGAGTTTTCTTTGTCGAAAACCAAATGCCCACTTCTGCTCAATGAAATCTCGTTTTCGGGTAAATTGATCGATACCCTCAATCGTGGGTTTGAGAGTTTGCGATGTTGATCTTGATTGGGATGAAGAGGAGACTGTTTCAGTATGCTCTTGGGACGATTACTGGTAGTCGTGGATTTCACCCCTTTTGAACCGCGAACAAGTTCATGGCTGCTTTGAGGAGGAACAACTTGCGCCATGGAGAAAAGGGAAGCATTGAATGTCGCGATTCTTATAGCTTTAATGGGNCAAATTTATCAGGAGGTACAGTTTCTTTATGAGATTAAACTAGTTACTCAATGTTTTGTTCTTGTAAATGTCATTCTTCCTTTTTCGAATTTTGAGATTTTATGTATGCTGCTTTTCAGCTTGAGATACTGAGCCAAAATCGTCATCCTAACTTGCTTATCCTCCTTGGTGCTTGCCTTGATCATGGATGTCTTGTATACGAGTTCATGGAGAATGGCAGCCTTGAAGAAAGGCTGATGAGAAAGAACAACACACCTCCACTTAACTGGTTTGATCGTTTCCGAATTGCATGGGAAGTTTCCTCAGCCCTCCTTTTCCTGCACCATTCCAAACCAAGAGCTATAATCCACCGGGACCTCAAGCCAGGAAACATCTTGCTTGATCGTAACAATGTGAGCAAGATTGGGGATTTTGGACTTTCGGTAATGGTGAGTGAAGAAGACATTTCATCTTCATTCATTACCAATGATGCAGCTCCAGTGGGTACGCTTTGCTACATCGATCCAGAATATCATCGGACCGGAGTTATCTCTGCTAAGTCAGATGTCTATGCCCTGGGAATAGTTATTCTACAGCTACTTACTGGAAAACCAGCCATTGCTTTGGCTCTTACTGTTGAAGTTGCAATTGAAAAAGATAATCTTAATGAAGTACTAGATCAGGAGGCTGGTTCATGGCCTGTTCAAGAAACAAAAGAACTGGCTACTCTAGCATTGAAATGCACTGAACTTAGGCAAACAGATCGCCCTGATTTGCAAAATGAAGTGCTACCATTCTTGGAGAAAATAAAGGATTTGGCGGAGAAATCCCAAGATCGTGTTCAAAAAACTACACTGCAGCCTCCCAACCACTTTCTATGCCCCCTACTTAAGGTTGTCAACTTATTCTCTTCACATGTTATTACGTGTACTACAATACCGAGTGAACAACGGAATATTTTTGGTTGCAGGAGATCATGCAAGATCCTTGTGTTGCTGCTGATGGCTATACATATGATCGAAAGGCGATACAATTGTGGTTAGAGAAGAGCGATGTATCTCCTATCACTAAGCAGTCGTTGTCTCACAAAACCCTTATACCAAATTACGCCTTGCTTTCTGCTATCTTGGAGTGGGATGCCGACAAAACAACATGAGAACCATCATTATTTTTCGTGATCATAGAATGCGTTTCTTTTATAATAAACACCTGAGTAGTACGATGTGCATACGTAGACAACAATGTAGGAATGAATAGTAATCTGTAGCAGATCAATAGAAGTACATAATAGTCTTTAGATTTTTACTCCTTCAGATAGAGCTTCGAATAATTATGGTATTGCATTGATGTGTCAATTATATGCAAAAATTCATGCTCAATGAAAACTTTTAGGCTTCTTCAATAAATAAACAGTCTTCTGATTGTGTGCTTACATGTTACATTGAGCTACCCACCACTCTTTTAAATAATTTATATGTAACATGGAGCATCATTCCATTGATGTTCAATAATGTGCACTCCCACATATTTCAAATATAAATCTAAAATTGATACTCAAATTTTACATTTTTTACGAAATTGATACTCAAAATTTCTAAAGTTCATTAAATGTGATTCCAAAAGTGCAAAAGTTTTTTGTAGATAATTTTAATTGCTAAAATTAAAAATATTGTGTCTGTAATCAACATCGAAGTTTGACTATTGGTATTGACAAATATTACAAATGAATACATTTGTCGTAATATTCTTTGGTCGACACAATTATCATAATTACGAAACTTTAGGAACAAAGATACAAAATCAACAAAATTACAAAGATTATTTTTACGTATCACCATTTTATTAATGTTAAATATTTTTATAATGCAATTAGAACATTCATTAAGTATGAGTGATATGATTAGTAATTTGCTTAATAAATCTTTTAGCATTAAGTTTTTTATATTTAACACTACAATCATATATACCCAATTTATTATTTAATTTGATATGCATACATGTCTAAATGCATATCATATAGAAAAGAATAAAGTTCACTTTACTTTTGAAAAGCAAAGAATATTGCTAAAGTGAAACATCAAGCAAAATGCCAAATAAATAGCCTCAAACTTCACTCTCAAATCATACAACAAACTTACAAAATTAAATTATATAAGGCATAATCATAATTTATTATTAGAATGCAGAACCATAATATATAATTCGAATTTGCGTAGTATGATGTGTAAACATATATGAAATTATAAAATGTAAAAATATTCTAAAATGTGAATTGAGTTATGTAAAAAATAATTATCTCCTTACTTATAAATATGAAATTATAATTGTAAAATAAAATAATATTTGTTAATATAAATAAAATAATAACATTTTTTATTAAAAATGATATAATAAAATAAAAACAAAAATGTTGAAGAAGAAACTCAATAAACAACAATATAAATGCTAAATTATAAAAAAAATTCATTATTATGAAAACGATGAAAATTTAATTTGGAAAAAATGTATATATGTGAAAAATAGAGTGATGTTTGCCACCATCTCTCAAACTTTATAATAGTATAAAAACGGTGTCCCAAAATTTGTAAATTACATACAAAACTTCATCGAAGTTGACATAATGTGTGATGTTGGCCCCAACTTTTAAATGTTGTAAAAATCATACCCTCAAAGTTTAAAAATTACGTGGTTGACCCCCGAACTTTCAAAACCATTTATATTGAACACTAATATTCGTTAATATTTTAAACGTCTCAATAGTTTATATTGATCAATTACATTGAAAAGATGAAATGCGTATATATCTAAACTTTGAAAATTTTAAAAATAATGCATTAATGATCAAAATCATTTATACAAAAAATGAAAAACTACTATTATTCACTCAAGTATCATTCTTGAACGAATTTGAAATTTCGAAAGCTTCTCATACTTTTTACAAACTTGATTATGCATCAGAGTTAAATTATTCAAAATGCATTAGGAATAAGAGTTTATAATTTGAAATTCAAATGAATACTTTTCTATCATACAATTTATAATACATAATTCATTCTTATAATTTGTTCAGAAGAGATACTAAATCTTTTCATCTAATTCTAATAACATTAAAAATAATTAATCATCTTCTTCTCGTTGACAACTGACGACGTTCAACTTCTTTCTCTGCAACGACTACATAGAACTCGGCACCAAGCATATCATGTATTTCCACATTCATAAACACACTCATATTAACAATCTCTAGTAAACCTTCTAATGATATCATAAAGCCTAAAGAAGAGAGTACCCGAATTGCATTAGCTATTCTGCATATGTTTTGCCTTGTAACAAGTGAAGTATATGTTTCTTCTGTTATTGAATCGACGTTTCGAGGCTGCTGATCATCCTCCATCATTTCATCTTTTACTTCAACGTGTTCACCGACCCATATGAATCCGTTGCAACCAAGTATTAAGTCGATTCCGTATTGATCGAGAAAATGGAAATGCTGTTTACGCCGCTTCACTAGATATGGGGAAACTGTTATGAGCTGACCTTTATTAAGCTGTAAAAAGAAGATTCATATCAGGAAGATGAAGTGTAAAGGCGTTAGATATTATTTTCATTGTGAATACCTTTCCATATTTCTGGCTTCTTGCTTGCAAGTGTAAGCAACCATCATGCTGAACGCCACGAACTTCGGCCTGGGGAGGAATTACACATTAAAAAGAAAATCACAATCCAATAAAACTAACCGAAAATCCAATAAAATGTTCATATTATATCTCCTTTGCATCGTATCTTCCGTTTCTCTCTAATAAGATCTTTGAAATGATAAGTGTGTGTTCCACAACTCATACTTGTATAATACGTTATGTTCTAGAAAGCGTGACGGTGCAACAAAAAGCATGGATTGAAAGAATTATGATGAAAGAATGATCATCTTCTACAAAAACAGATATAATGAAAACATGACGAGCTTACACAGATAACATCATTTTCTTTGAAAATGGAGCGCATATTGAGTTCATCGGTGGCGGTTCTCCGTCTCTGAAACAAGATCATCACATAGCATTAAAAATTCATGTGTACAATTATATTATTCTCCTGAGAATATATAGGGATACATAGGGACAAATCGACACTAAAATAAAATATAAACGTAACCACTATGTAAGAATGCACTGCAAAAAGCATTTCCAAATTACCTGAATTCCATCTGGTAAGTTCATTGACGAAAGCATGAGGACAGCATACTGACTGAAGTTGATCTCCAGTTTCCAGCGTTTTGGTGCAATCTACAAACGGAAGTGGCAAAACATTTATAATATGAAAGATGATTTTTTATCAGAATAAAGAGCACCATGAGGATTAAAGCGTTAGGTGATATTTCTATGGAAGAAAGACAAATACAGAAACTTCAAAAAACTGACGGTTTAACTAAAATTATCCCAGATTTGCTTTATAATTTTGTATATATTTCACCTCAACAACACGGCCAACGATGGTATCACCAATCTCCGGCTTGTACCTATATCACATCATACATATTAGCATAATCCAAAACTGCACCCATTCAAAACCAAAACAAAACCAATTCGATAAGATGTAGAAAAAAAACTCAGCAAAAATCAAACCTTGCTCTCAATGGCCGAACGTAGACGAGCTTATTAACGTGCTCCACCACCCCACACAGTGTTGCCACCACGCGGCCTCCCATATCCCCTGTTCCATGCCCCCTTAAAAAATTTAACCAATGCAACATAAGCTTCTCTAATTGGATACCTTTACGAAATAATATAGCAGAAACCATAAAATTACTTCAAGACAGCGTCTTCGTAGTTGACGGAAATCTCGTCGGCGACGACGACGGATGCGTCGGTATTAACCTTGACGGAGAGAGATTCCAACTGCTCTAAGGCTCTGTCAAGTCTCAGTTTCTGGCCTTTGTTCAGCGATAACTCCAATCCTCTCATTTCACGCGCCGGAGGTGCGATTTCTGGTTTGTCTCGGTTACAAATACAAACCCTTGTAAAACCTCTCGTCGCAGAATGGAAAATTGTTGGATTCGATGATGGACAACGAATGCGTTCAGCTTTTATTTTGTAACGTGGGCTTAACCCAAATATATGTATTTAAATATGTTGTAGAGGAAAAAAATGTATAAATTGTTGTATTCAAAATTTGAAATCTATATACTCTCTTTTTCTGCCTTATGCTCCTCTTTCGATTCATCATTTAGGTGATCTCGTAGCTTATTGATAGCTACGAGACCATCACACAAACTTTGGATATATGTTTTTTAGTTTTTACATTCAAGTTTTATTTCGTTTTGTTTGTTGTTCAATATTTTCGGATATATTCAAATTTAGGTTTCTAGATCGGGAGCTATAAACTTACTTTAAAAAATTAGGGTTCTCAAATTCTCACAATAGACTAGATTATACAATTTTATATTATTCCTTATTTTAATATTTTATAAACTTAAATTTACAATTTTTATTATATTTTTTAAAGTGAAAGTTCATTAATATGAGTTGTTATCCAAATGTGTTACAAAATACAAAAATTACGTAGTAAATAATAGGTCACAACCTCATTCTCAGCACATATACATATATAAGTAACTAAAAATGTAACATTAAAGAAGGATACCTGTGGTGTGTACAATGTCAACTTACATCACTTACTGAATCAGAAATCGAACCTGATATGCGATCAAGAAGGCGTGCTCTCTGAGCTCGCGGAGGAAGGTGCTTAGTATGTCTTCGTGATCCCATCATTGTCCATGGCAAAAAAACACCAGTACCTCCACCTGTGATCAATGGAGTCATAGGAGGTATCATAGCAAAGTTTGGGATGGTATTTATTGCGACATGGCCGTTCAAAATTGCATATGAAGATGGAACACTTGGTTGCCATATCGTCATTGCCATGGATGAAGGGTTTTTCTGTGATGGATCTGTTTTAACTTTGAAGAAAGTAATGCTGATCCTTTTATTTGAAGAGGCACACATAGCATGTCTTGATGTATCACAGCTATTACCCCTCATCACTAGAAAGGACCTGAGAAAATAGTATGAGTGCTCGGATTGCGTGGTTCGATAAAGAATAGGCTCAAAGTTATGTGCAAGTAACAAATACCAGTACCCTTGTTTTAGAGTAAGCATGAGAGTTCCAGTGTAATTTCCTTCACCATCACTGACTAGGACACGGCCGAAAGCCATTGTTGATTCGAAGAGGACGAGTGTTGAAAGAGGTTGATCCAGGTGAGGTGGTTTCAGAAATGGCTGAGAATATTCTCCCTATACATTCAGATGTATTTTGGTTCACACATTAATGTTTATATAGTTATGAAGATTATGAAAATATTTACCTGATCGAAGAAGTTAATGATACAGCTATTTGGTCTCCGTTTTTCGGGGATCAAACGCCACTGGATCAAGTGTTGGATTACACTTTGTAGCAATGCTGGGATTGGTTCAATATAACCTGCATAAATATTTATTACACATTTCAAGATATTGTAATTATCTACGCCCGTTGATCAATATATGCAGGATAAATCGAAGGATCAAAGCTCATGAACGGTACGATTCTTGTAGATTAGCGTACCTGTTTGATTTGTTTCACCATCTTGTACCTTGCCGAAAATGGGAATCCCAAGCTGAATCAGCTCTCTCTTGTTGCATTTAGTCTGTTGATTGTACATGATGAATGTTTCCCCTTAAATAATGCACAAAAATAATTGTAAGTAAAAGTGAATTAAGAAGAACAAATGCCATAACATTTACTTGTTATGGTTAAACAATCATAAAAGCATTAGAAAACACAGGATTCACCTGAAAGTTTGTCATTCTGACCCGCGATTAGGAGTTCATATGCAAAGTCCCTTAGTTTGGAGAGCTCAACATTAGTAAATAACCCCTCAAACAATTTGAGACCTCTAACTACATTTACCTGCAAGTTAATCAGTCATCAATGCAAAACACATAATCTTACGTTTTAAATAGAAAAAAACTCAACGCTTGTACCTTTTAAATAGAAAAAAAAGCGTAATACATTCACTAAAAATGACTTGCCATATGCCCTTTCACTGGTTCTTTTGCCGTGAATCCTTTTTTTATCTGGATCAGAGCACTGCGTGCTTCACAATCCTCATGGTTAGAACAAATGTCAACTTGTTCCTTCAAGGCATGCACTTTTGGAGACCCTACATTCAAATCAGTAATTAGCAGGTAATAAATTGTGATTAAAATGTTGCGAACTTCAAACTCAAGATTCAAGTTTTGTCGAAGAATAAACTCTAGGAGCAGTAGTTTTCATTCACTAGAGGACAATTTCTAGCAATTGGAACCTTGCCGAGTACACATTTAGAGGGACCACACACTTTTCTTTAATTCAACAAAGCATTTATTCTGTGTACTTGTTCCTCCTGGAAAATCTTGCACACTGCAAGAGGGACCACAAATACGCTAAAATCACACATTCATCCCCAACATCCATTGAATTCACGCTGGTATATAAATAAAAAAATCCCCAATGACAAAAATCATTCACGAAAGATACAAATGTATTGATAAAATGATAAGAATCTTATCTGGCCTATAGAGCACCTGGTTCTAGTCTTCAAAAATTAAACCACATTGTAAAGGAGAAAAGTTGCAACTTTATTCTAAGTCAATGCTGGATCACTTCTCTCCTTAAAGAACCAGAACCAGTAACACCTAAAAATTGCTCAACATTGACCTATTTAGCAAACCAAATACGAATAATATTTCCCCAATCTTCCTAGGTGCGCAAGGGTCTAATATAATAATTTCACCAAAACACTGTGTTGATAAACTGAATCAGACAAAAACCTACAAAGGAAGAATACTTACTACCCTAAGGATCCGAATATCCCATGAGGAATATGTGAATGAAAATAACCGATAAAATGGCGATAAGGCGCAGCCGTGACGCTGGCCATCGATCCACAGACAACTCATCCAAAATGGATTTCTGTTGCCTTCCTCCACAATAATAATATTAATATATCCACCTCGAATTTCTACAAACTACTTTTCAGGTTAAATAAACAGAAGGCACCATCGCCTAAGACAATTTTTTATTTCCATTCTCCATTATCACATAAATTATTTTTCACTAAACTCCCCTATCTTCTCCTGTAAATAATATCCAATGAATAATCATTATACTAATAATTGGGGTGAATAAAATGATTGTAAATTATGCAATAGAAGATAATATTTAAATTAATGGTGTAAATCATACTCTAAACAAGTAAGGTCAAAATTAGCAATCTTTTCTTGGTGAAACAGGGAAATAAGTGCCGTTGTGGAATATTCAAAATTAGCATTATTGAAAATTTATAATTAAAAAACATCATTTAATGAAACAATTAACTATTTTATCAAACATTCATACATATCTTATAATTAAAATATCAAGTTATTTTACTTATTTATTTTTGTGAGTTAATATTATTGTTAAGTTAAATAACTCATAACTTCTAAAAGCTAAACTTAAAGCATGGTAAATAACTTATTTAATTATTATTTTTTAAAAAACGGAGAAGAAAACGTGAATTGAAATTGCGAAATGGAACAGAGAAGAGTCGGTGATTTACCTGCGTCAGTGATTTCAGATTTCAAATCGTCGTCCGCCGCCTCACCCCCGCCGTTATCGTGGCTGGCATCTGAGAAATCTGAACACTTCTCTTTCAATTTATCTTCATTGACAGAAGGGGGAGGACCGCCGGCCGCTGATTTGTCTTCCTTATTCACAAACAAATCTCTCTAATCTCTCTTTTTATCAGTGACCTTATTCAACTCAAGATTGACGTCCGCAATTGAACAATATTTTTGCATCTGAAGGATTGGAATCCAGTTAATCCTTCTTTGGTGAATAGCCGCGAACACCTTCTCGTACGCCGCCGTTTCACCCCCCGTCTGCGATAGATGGCCGCACAGAGCATCAATTACGGCGTTCGCAGCCGCAAACTCCCCTCGGAACCAGGCAATCACCGCGTCCTTAGAGTAATCATCAGAAGGCGGAGCCATCATCGGCTGTTGTACCACGATTGGCTTCACCGGTATCCGATTCCCCTGCGCCACAAAGCCAGCAGCTGGCGGCATTCCAAAGAAGACGCTATCAACAATATGAATTTAAAGAGAAAAAAACACTGATTATTCTCCGATGATGAAATAGGAATAACGTCGCGTTCGTTAACTCTCGGCTGGTTTTCCGGTATAGAGATCTTCTTGGAAAATGAAATGAATTGCTTTTGAAAAAACCATTACTCATTAAATCCTTAAGATAAAATAACTTCAATTCAATCCTTACAAATTTAAATAAAAATTAAATTATTTGGAAGTACATATAATTTATCATATATTTCTAAATTATTTTAAATAGTGACATCCAAACCCAAAAATAGTAATACTTAATGGAGTTTTTTACAAAACCAGAAATATTTAATGGCAAACCATTTGTAATAGTAAATGAGTCAAAACTAAACGGTTTAGATAAGTTAGAAGCTTATTCATGCAATTTTACAATTACGATAGTATCACCTTTATACATTAAGTAATATCAGGGGTGAAAGATTTAAACGATATTTTTTTCAATTTTTTGATATTTGAAGGATGACGGGAAATTGATCAATTTTAGTATATTTAATTTTAGATAAAAACAAGGATAACACTATTGACATCAATTTGCATAGTAAATTTGACATATTTTCCACATGGGGATTTTTGTCTATATAAATAATTTGATATGACATATATACGTAAAAATATAATTAAATATGATTTATTTGATTATTAATAATAAGTATGATTAAAGTTAGTTTATATGTAATATATGTGATCATTTGAACATTTATTTAAACAAATATGTTTAAAGGCTTAAACACTTAACCAAATTAATACAATTATAAACAAATCATTTAAAATTTTAAGGTATGTTTTGCTTGAATTCTCAAAATGTATTTTGATGTTAGAATACATTATTGTACTTTTTACAAAATACTACAACATTTATATTCTCATTATAATAAGAATATGTTTTCAAATTGTTCTTTGAATACAAAATGAGATAAGAGGATGGATATAGAAATCAGAATGTATTCTCGTTATTTAAATTACAAATATATCCTCTCAAAAATCATATATTTCTTTCAATCCTTTAACACTCTCACATTTACAATTTTGTTCGACATATTTGTAAGTTGTCTATTCTCATATATCTTTAACTTGCAATCATAACCATTCATAATTTCTTTTGTCATGTAGATGTTAACGACGATGAGTCTAACTTGGATAAATGCGATAAAAATAAGAAAGATATGATTGACCGAGATATGAAGAACCGAAAAATTATCAGTTTGATTTACTATGGAGATAAAAATAGATAATGTAAAACATTATGTAGAACTCATCGTTGTATAAAATTCTTAAGTGTTATTTATTGCATGTATTTTTATTTTATTTTTCACATTTAATGAAATCTAGGTTGCACGGGTGTGGGTACGGGGTGCAAGGATGCGGGGTGTGTAAAATTTTACGAATCCAATTAAGGGTGCGTTGATAGTGTGTTAATTTAAATTAATTAAAATATATATTAAATTATCCGTAAACGTAATTTCTGGTGATACATGTGTATTAAATGGATTAAAAAAATACAATTTTGGGTGCGTCAAAACTCGAACATTTACATCATGTATAAAACTATGAAAAACTTTATAGAATACAACACACGAATATCAAAAGGTGACATTTGAGCAAGATCATTTTTTCTGTATTTAATGGATTAAAAGAATGACTGTATAACTCAATACGCAATTAAATGTCTCTATTTAATGAAATATCTCAAAGTAATACTATTAGAAATAATCTAACCGACTCGGTAGGATTAAAAAAAAACATCTGGTAGAATTCGCACACACCATACCGAGTGCGTTGCAAGGCACGCACCCCACAAATCTGTGCAACACAGAATGAAATCAAATAGAATCTTATTTCTAATTACAATGGTAATAAAATTTTTTATTACTTAAAATGTATTATTTATCCAATTTTATACAAAAAAAAAAAAAAAAAAAAAAAACATTCCTATTTTATAATTAAATTTATATATTGCACAACACTTTGATATATTTTTTATTTAGAATCATATTACGAAACTATATTCGAATTTTCAAAATATAGAGAATATAGCCTAAATATAAAAGAATTTCCAAGCAACAAGTTGAAGTCTCACTTCGCATAAAGTAAACGGTGTGGGGGTGGTAGGTGCTGCTGATTATTGGGGTTTTTTCAGGCAAGAAGAAGCAAATCCCACCGCACCAGGCCAGAAGCCAAGAACCGTAAGTGATTCGAATGTCCGCTCGTCACTCAAACAGTTTTTGTCATACCTTTGGGGAACCAAGAACTCCCGCCACTGCATCAGCGAGAATGGGTTCAGCACCGTCGATTGAGAAGCATTCAGATCAGGAGTTATCAGCGCCAGAGACTACGTCTTCGATATGGTTTTCAGATATGTGTGAAGGATCTCACAATTTTACGATAAGAAATTACTCACTGGCCAAAGGACTGGGGATTGGAAATTGCATATCTTCTGATACATTTCACGTTGGTCGTTGCTCGTGGAAGATAAATTTCTACCCTGATGGATTTGCTGAACATTCTGCTGATTATATCGCAGTTTACCTCGTTTTAGTTGCAGGAGAATCAGACAAAATGGCAACTTTTAAATTGTTTCTCTTAAATCAAAGGGAAGGGAAGAAGCACATGGTTTTAAAGCAGCAAGAATGCATTAAATTTCAAGGCATGAGCTTTACGTGGTGAGTTTCTGTTGAATTATGTGTACTATTTTGTGTATTTTGGTATCTTTTGTAGGTGTCTTTTGCTTAATAAATGAGCGTGTCAATCCAAGTTAATGGTCATTATAGGGGTTGTGACAAATTTATGAGACACGTTGATTTGGAAGCTTCGGAATTCTTGAAAGATGATTCTCTCCAAATTGGTTGCAAGATATGCATTGCTCATTCTCAAAAGACTCTTAAGATCACTTCAATTATTCCGCCTCCATCAAATATCGCTCGCAATTTACTACATTTGTTGGAAAGTGGGAAAGAAGCAGATGTAAATTTTGATGTTGATGGATATACATTTTCAGCTCATAAGTTAATTCTTGGTGCTCGTTCGTCGGTATTCAATGCCCAGTTTTATGGATCGCTGAATGATGAAGGTGTTAATCCAATAAAAATTGAAGAAATGGAAGCCTCTGTGTTTAAGGTGGGGTGGTTTACTAATTTATCTTGCAGTCTTTGTGTGCCTCCTTCCTAAGTCTCCCCTTTTTCAACTTTCAGGTTTTACTTCACTTTATATACTCTGATGACCTACCAGACTTGAAAAAGTTAAAAACCACATCTCCAACTTCAGTGTATGAGCATCTGATTGTTGCTGCAGATCGATATGATTTAGATCGGCTCAAGTTGATTTGTGTTACTCATCTTAATGAAAAAATATCAGTTGTTAATGTTATTGCACTTTGGGTTTTGGCAGAGAGACATCATGTATATCCACTGAAGTCATGTTGTCTTGAGTTTGTTGCTTCACATAACAATCTTCGAGGTAATAAGATACTTTTCTATCTCCCTTTTTCATGCATTTCACAAATGGCTTTAGTTTTTAGTGGATTTTCATATATGACAACGTAAGAACTGTGTCTGCATGTTATTTCCATGCAGATGTGATGCAATCCACAGATTTCCATCAGATCAAAGTAAAGGATCAATCAATGATTGCTGATTTTATGCAGTGTGTGCTTTCTGAAATGTTCTCCAGTCATTCCAACCTATCGCCTCCTTTCTCTTTGGGGGCACAGTTCTCCACCACTGCATCAGTGATAATGAATCCGCCTTCCATTATCGAGAAACAGCCACACAAGAAGCCATCTCCGCCAGGGAATACATATTCGATATGGCCATCAGAGTTATTGGAAGGATATCACCATTTTACGATAAAGAATTATTCTTTGGCTAAAGGACTTGGTGTTGGGAAGTGCATAGTTTCTGATAAGTTTGATGTTGGTGGCTGTTTCTGGCAGATTAAATTCTACCCTGATGGGAGAGATAATTGTGTTGCTGATTATATCTCAGTTTACGTTGCATTAACCGCTGGGAAATCTGATAAAAGGGCAAATTTTAAACTGTGTCTTCTCGATCAAAGCAAAGAGAAGAACCATTTGGTTTTCAAGCTACCACATGCCACCAATTGTAACGACAAAAACTTTACTTGGTAAGTCTCTTCTATTTATTTTCTATCCTAAATACAAATACTTTGATCCAAACATTAATATTGTTCATAGGGGATTTGATAAATTTATAAGCCGAAACTCTATGGAAGGTTCCTCCTTTTTGAAAGATGATTGCTTACATATTGGTTGCAACATCAGTTTTGTTCAGTCACAAAAGGCTCATAAGATCAGTTCAATTATATCACCTCCATCGAATATCACTCTTCATTTACTGCAACTCTTGGAGAGTGAAAAAGATGCAGATGTACATTTTGATGTTAATGGAGAACATTTTGCTGCTCATAAATTAATTATCAGTGCTCGTTCATCGGTAATCAAAGACCATTTTCATGGATCGCTTGATGATTTTACTGTTAATCCTATAAAAGTTGAAGAAATAGAAGCCTCTGTATTTAAGGTGCAGTTTTTGATGTGTTCCAGTAATTTATCTATTGAATCTTCATTTGTTTTTCTCAATTTTGCAGATTTTGCTTCATTTTGTGTACTGTGATGAGTTACCAGACTTGGATAAGTTAACAATCTTATCTCATATTTGTGTGTATAAGCATTTAATCGTCGCTGCGGATCGATACGACTTATATCGACTAAAACTNTCATCGGTTTGAACTCATTCAGCTCCGGTAAGTCGTCGCAGTAGATGAAACGAAGCAGAATCTGTGACAATGAGAAGAAACATTTATAAAAAAACCATATAACGAGAAGAATGCATAAAAAAAACACCTTAAAAACAGGGGATTCCATTCCTAGAATTTTTATAGGATGAACACCTTCATCTTTCATTGATCCGAAAAAAAGGGCTTTGAAAACTGAAGAACGAGCAGCAAGAATCGACTTATGAGCTGAAAATAAATCCCCATTAACATCAAAAGTAACATCTGAACCTATCCCACTTTCCATTAAACTTTGTAAATGAAGAGTAATTTCATTTGGTGGTAATGTAATCTCTTTACGATTCATCTTAAGAGTCTTCTGTGACAGAATAACACTAATTGTACAACGAATATGGAGACAATCATCTTTCAAGAAGTTTGAAGCTTCAAATTCATCTCGTTTCATGAATTTAGCCCATCCCCTATGACCAATTTTAACATTCTCAGTCAAATATGCAGCAACAGAAGCCATAAAAGCTTGTAAAACTCATCAATAATGAAATTCACAGTACCCCATAAGAAGAAGAGACTTACCAAGTCAAGTAAATAGCTTGAAATTTGTTTGCTCTCTGTGAATCGAAAAGCATGTGTTTCTTCTCTCCGTATTGATCTAAAAGAAACAATTTAAAAGTTGCTCTTGTATCTGATCCCCCAGAGACTAATGTTAAAAAAACTGAGATGTAATCAGCAACATCATTATTTTCCCCATCTGGGTATACAAAAATCTGCCACCAGCAACCACCGACTTCAAACTTATCAGAAGAAATGTATTTCCCAACCCCAATTCCTTTGGCCGTTGAATAATTCATTATCGTAAAATTGTGAGATCCTTCGCACAACTCCGATGACCATGCTGAATACGTCTCCGGCTGCAACGTCGGCCGGTGGTTCGCAACCGACGAAGACCAATCCATATTCACCGGCGCAGAAGACGTCGTGATGGGGTTTATTTCCAGGTAAATGTACAAATGTAGAGAGCTCTTCAACTTCTGACTTTCGTCGGTAGCTCTGCAAAACAAGAAAAAATGTCTCACTCTGAGTTGGAGATGAATTTAAATAAAATAGATCACTTTAAAAATACTTTTTTCTAAAATTAAATTCATCTGTTTTTTTTTAATTACGAAAATATAACTAATATTTAATGACATTGGATAATTTTCATTTTTTGTAACTAAAATAAAATTTGGTCATTCTATTCAAAAATACAAATTATATCATTTAAATTTGATACATTATTAATTTTAGTTCAAAATTGTAAAAATACCCTAAACTTAAATAGTTATAATAATTTATGTTGGAATATTAAAATTGTCCTACATAAAAACTGAGATGCCATTTATATTGGTATATAAAAGAGGGTGTGGACCATGGTAATTGACTTGTTCAAGTTTTTACATTGTGATCTCTTCATCTTATACGTCGTATACACGTATACTCCCGTCATAATTTCGGCCAGATTCTAGAAATTTAACAATTTACAATTTAATCATTTATAAACCAATTTTGAAATTATGAAAATAAATTGCACTATGCTAATAGAAGGCGGTATACCGATTTATATAAAAACAATACTTAATACATAAATATGTTTCATTGCAATAACTAAAATTGCGGTGAGTTAAAACATTGATATATAAATAGTCAAATTTAATTTCAATATAATTATTTGAGTTTAAGAATATTTTAATAATTTTAAACTAAATTAATAATGTATCAAATTTAAAAGACTTATTTGAATTTATTTGCTAGATTGACTAAAATTGATTTTTTAGCGATTAAAAATGAAAATTTTCTTTTAAAGATTAATGTTTTTATTTTATTTACTAAAATTGGGATGTAAATTGTAATATGATCTTTAGTATATATTTTCATAAATTAATACACATGGTATTAAAGATTACATACAACCAAAAAAATCTGCAATCCGCATGATCTTTTTCTTTCATCTGTTTAAAGTCACCCGTTTGCACACATCTCGAATCATGTCAAATCCAAGTAAGAAAATAACACACAAAAAATCATATACAATCATACATTATTCTTTTGGGATATAATCATGCTTTATAAAATAAATATTTTACATTTATATATATAAATATTATCATAATTATAATAAAATAATTGTACAAACACTTGATAATTCCATTTATGATTTAATCAATTACCATTTAATTATACCTCATTTCATCTTACATTTTTTAATAGTTGATCCAAAGAAACATAATTCTTACATGATATTTGCTTATAAAATCGCAAATCAAAATAAGTCAAATATAACGAAGTATAAACCTGTAAACCCTAAACTTTAATAATAAGTTTTTAATATACTCATTCATAATGATGATTACTCACAATCCACATATCTCTTTTGCAATAGATTACACTCTCCATAAAATCTGCAATCCTCATAGAATTACTTTCTTTCATCTATTTAAAATCACTCATTTGCACCACATCTACAATCATGTCAAATCCAAGTAAGAAAATAACACAAAAAAATCATATGCAATCATGCATTATTCTTTTGAGATATAATAATGATTTATAAAATAATTGTTTTACATTTTTATATATAAATATTATCATAATTATAATAAAATAATTGTACAAAAACTTGATAATTTCATTTATGATTTAATCCATTACCTTAAATTATGTTCTGAAACCGGACCGGAAATACAACCGATCATCCATTTGGTTCGGTCCAAACCGGTTTAACTCGTTTTTTATATTTTAATTATTTAACTTATGTATATTGTATTTGTCTCCGTTAAATAGAAATATCTAAAATACAAAATACAAAAGAGTATCATATCCATGTTGTAACACCAAAAAGTGATAATTTACTATTTATTAAAATCGTTGCTCTCCAAAGCATGTTTTCAAATTCTCTTGCAAATGATTCGAAATTCATTGGTGTGTGTAGTTCATTTTTAATCAAAAAAATGATAAGAAGTTGTTCGTGTAATACAATAATATAGAATAATAAAATGAATACATTGTTAAATGTTGTTATCATTTTTATAATTTTTTTGGGGTAATATGATATCCAAATCTTCATAACATAATCTTTCAAAATTTTCAATATCCAAATATTGATCTTCTTCGTGTGCATGACTTTTAAGCATAAAAAATAGTTAACCTTAAATCGGACCGATTTTCATGTCAATCGTTTCTAACATCCAGATAAAAATACTTAATTTAATTTACATTAATTATTTGTATTAATTGATGAAAAGTGGTACTTTTGAGTATTATTATTAAATATTTTTATTTTTTTAGTTTAATTAATATTTCTTCAATCAATTTTTCCCCAAAAATCTTTAGAGATTGACTCATAAAAGCTCAAATAAAACTTTGTATTGACATTATACTTTTAAAAAATGTAAGTGTTAAAAAATAAATAAACCTAATGGATCCCACTTGATTATACAATTTAAATATGACTTTCTCTCATCTCTCCTAACCCAATCTGTTTTGCAACACAACCATTTAATCATACCACATTTCATCATACCATTTTTAATAGTTGATCCAAATAAACCTAATTCTTACATAATATTCACTTATAAAACGCAAATCAAATCTAATGAACTATAAAAACTGTAAACCCAAAACTCTAATAAGAACTCTTCTACTATATTCATCCATAATGATAATCATTCACAACTCACAATCCACATCTCCCGTTTGCAAGAGATTATACTCTCCATAAAATCCGCAATCTCTGCATGATCTTTTACTTTCATCTGTTTAAAATCAACCATTTGCATCTGATCTGCAATCATGTCAAATCCAATTAAGAAAAAAAAACACAAAAAATCATATGCAATCATGCATTATTTTTTTGAGATATAATCTTGATTTATAAAATAATTATTTTACAATTATATATATATATTATCAGAATTATAATAAAATAATTGTACAAACACTTGATAATTTCATTTATGATTTAATCCATTACCATTTAATCACACCTCATTTTCTCCTACATTTTTAATAGTTGATCCAAAGAAACCTAATTATTATATAATATTCGCTTATAAATCGCAAATCAAAACAAGTCAAATATAATGAAGTATAAAAACTGTAAACCCTAAACTCTAATAAGAAGTCTTTTACTATATTTATCCATAATAATGATCACTCACAACTCACAAGCCACATATCTCATTTGCAAGAGATTAAACTCCCCATAAAATCTATAATCCCATAGGATTACTTTATTTCATCTGATTAGAATTACCCCGTTTGCACAATCATGTCAAATCCAAGTAAGAAAATAACAAAAAAATTATATGCAATCATGCTTTATTCTTTTGAGATACAATCATGATTTATAAAATAATTATTTTACATTTTTATATATAAATATTATCAGAATTATAATAAAATAATTGTACAAACACTTGCTAATTTCATTTATGATTTAATCCATTACCATTTATTCATACCTCATTTCATCTTACCTTTTTTAATAGTTGATCCAAAGAAATATAATTCTTACATAATATTCGCTTATAAAATCGCAAATCAAAACAAGTCAAATCTAATGAAGTATAAAAACTTTAAACCCTAAACTCTAATAAGAAGTTTTTTACTATACTAATCTATAATGATATTCACTCACAAGTTACATCTCTCTTTTGCAAGAGATTACACTCTCCATAAAATATTCAATCCCCGCAGGATCACTTTCTTTCATCTGTTTAAAATCATCGGTTTGCACCACATCTCCAATCATGTCAAATCCAAGTAAGAAAATAATACAAAAAATCATATGCAATCATACATCATTCTTTTGAGATATAATCATGATTTATAAAATAATTATTTTACATTTATATATATAAATATTATCAGAATTATAATAAAATAATTGTACAAACACTTGATAATTACATTTATGATTTATTCCATTACCATTTAATCATAACTCATTTCATCTTACCTTTTTTAATAGTTGATCCAAAGCAACTTAAATCTAACATAATATTCGTTTATAAAATCGCAAATCAAAACAAGTCAAATCTAATGAAGTATAAAAACCTTAAACCCTAAACTCTAATAAATAGTTTTTTACTATACTAATCTATAATGATAATCACTCACAAGTTACATCTCTCTTTTGCAAGATATTACACTCTCCATAAAATATGCAATCCCCGTAGGATCACTTTCTTTCATCTGTTTAAAATCACCGGTTTGCACCACATCTCCAATCATGTCAAATCCAAGTAAGAAAATAATACAAAAAATCATATGCAATCATACATCATTCTTTTGAGATATAATCATCATTTATAAAATAATTATTTTACATTTATATATATAAATATTATCAGAATTATAATAAAATAATTGTACAAACACTTGATAATTACATTTATGATTTATTCCATTACCATTTAATCATAACTCATTTCATCTTACCTTTTTTAATAGTTGATCCAAAGCAACTTAAATCTAACATAATATTCGCTTATAAAATCGCAAATCAAAACAAATCAAATCTAATGAAGTATTTAAAGTGTAAACCATAAAATCTAATAAGAAGTCTTTTACTATACTCATTCATAATGATAATCACTCACAACTCACAAGCCACCTCTTTCTTTTGCAAGAGATTACACTCTCCATAAAATCTGTAATCCCCGTTGGATCACTTTATTTCTGGGCTGCATGGACACCGCAACTTTTTTTTCATTTTCAACGTTTTGCATACCAATGGACATGGTACGCGTGTCATTTGCTCCAATACGTATTAATATTTAATTTATTATTTTTAAAAATTTAATTATTTATCAATTTCTCTCCCTTCATTTAACCTACTTCACACAATTCACACCCAATTCTTCTGCATAATTTTTTCTTTTTGCGTTGCTGTTGTCTTAGGTTTTGCCTTCATAAATTTCTAATTTTCGGTATGATTTAATTTGTGATTTTTTATATGGGTGTAGTGTTGTCACGACTGATGAACATTTCTTACTTTCGATATGGAGCAATTTTGCCAATTTAACCATTTTAACAACTTGATTTTATATTTTCACTCGTTTACATTATAGTTGTTTCAATATTAATGTGTTATTTTTATTTTTTGAAGACATGTGTGTTCTTTATATGAATGTGTTATTTTATATTAATGTGTTATTTTCATTTTCATCAATTTATATAGATGGATGCTGAAGCTTCATCCCCTATCAGTAACGAAAGTATTGATAAATGGCCATTATGGAAATATGTTACTAAAATTGAGAAGAATGGTGAAACGAGTGGAAATAGTAAATGGAGTTGCAAATTTTGCAATGGTCAATACCGAAGAACTTACTCACGAGTAAAAGCACATTTACTCAAAATCACTGGTCAATGAGTAGCAACATATGTAGAGATTCCAACATCAGAATTTGCCGTTTTATTGAAACTTGACCAAGAAGCTACAAAAGGAAGATGTAAAAGTCAGAAAAATAAAGTTGCAAGTCAAGCATAATCTTACTCACATTTTACTTTTTATAATGATTCATTTGAATTATTATCTCAACCGCACATAGAAGAGTCTTGGAAAAAAAGGTTAAGATGTGGATCTAAGCTGAAATCAAATGATTAATGAATTTAAATAAAATAGATCACTTTAAAAATACTTTTTTCTAAAATTAAACTCATATGCTTTTTTTAATTAAAAAAATATAACTAATATTTAATGACATTGGATAATTTTCATTTTTTGCAACTAGATCAAATTTTAGGGTGTGTTCTGTACCAATTCTGAAATATAATTTATGTAGAAAGAAAAATAGAAACATAAATATAAATACAAATATAAATTATGAAGTGTTCTGTAATAATTTTAGAATGCATAAATAATGTATATAAATAAATGAGTGTTCTGTTGTATAAATAGAATGATAATTTATGTGTTAATCAAATTATATTTTTACCCTTAGATTTATTGAATAATGAATTATTGATTAAAACTTTATCTGATTACCATAAAATATGATATTCAACGAGAATGAAAAAACATAAACAAAAGTGGTGCAGAATACACTCTTAGTCATTCTATTCAAAAATACAAATTATATCATTTAAATTTGATACATTATTAATTTTAGTTCAAAATTGCAAAAATATCCTAAACTTAAATAATTATAATAATTTGCAATTTAATCATTTATAAACCAATTTTAAAATTATGAAAAAAATTTTGACTCTACTAATAAAAGGCGGCATACCGATTTATATAAAAACAATGTTTAATACATAAATATGTTTTATAAATAACCGAAATTGCTCTGAGTTAAAACATTGATTTATAAATAGTTAAATTTAATTTCAACATAATTATTTAAGTTTAAAAATATTTTAATAATTTTAAACTAAAGTTATAATATATCAAATTTAAATCACTTAATTTGAATTTATTTGCTCCAATAACTAAAATTGATTTTGGAGGGATTAAAAATGAAAATATTCTCTTAAAGATTAATGTTTTTATTTAATTTACTAAAACTGGGGTGTAAATTGTAATATGACCTTTAGTATATATTTTCATAAATTAATACCCATGGTATTAAAGATTACATATAACCAAAAAATTCATATGCAACCATACATTATTCTTTGAGATATAATAATGATTTATAAAATAATTAATTTACATTTTTTATATATAAATATTATCAGAATTAAAATAAAATAATTTTACAAACACTTAATAATTCCATTTATGATTTAATCCATTACCATTTAATCATACCTCATTGCATCTTTCTTTTTTTAATAGTTGATCCAAAGAAACCTAATTCTTACATAATGGCAACGTTTGGAACATCGTTTGATAAATACGGTGATATAATATGATTGTACTGTGCTGTGGGATAAACTGATCGTGATTTAAATAAACTGTTTTTGAAAGTGCAATGATCGTGATGTCATAAAATGATTTTTTTGCCATTATTTTTAAATAATTGTGTATAACTTAAAAATTACATTTCATATTATTTTATAATAAATTCGTTATGTCAAAAATTACATTTTTAAATTGTTATATATATATTTTTATAGTTTGAACATATAATTCATAGAATATAAAAAGCTATTGATCAAAATTATTTAAAAAAGTATAAACTATAATTTACTAAATATAAAATTGACATTTGCTACGTTCTGGTGGTCATTGGATTAAACTAACTGTGAACTCACCTATGTTTTTTGCAATCGCACGAACACAGTTATTAATAATGTTTTGTTAAAATAGAATACAACTATGATGCGTTCACCGTACCGGACTGTGGACTGCTATTCCAAACAACATCAATATTCGCTTATAAAATCGCAAATCAAAACAAGTCAAATCTAATGAAATATAAAAACTGTAAACCCTAAACTCTAAAAGTTAAATTCTAATAAGAAGTTTTATTCTATAATCATCCATAATGATGATCACTCACAAGTCACATCTATCTTTTGCAAGAGATCACACTCTCCATAAAATCTGCAATCCCTGCAGGATCATTTTGTTTCATCTGTTTAAAATCACCCGTTTGCACCACATCTGCGATCATGTCAAATCCAAATAAGAAAATAACACAAAAGGAGCCCAGATAATGCAAAGTTTATCTAACCTTTAAGGTTTTGAAGTGAAGACACAAACTCAAGACAATATGATTTTAACTGCAGACAATTGTGTCGTGCTGCAAGTGTCCAAACTGAAATAACCGTATCAATTGACATATTTTCACTGAGATTGACAGCGCAAAGCAGTTTCAAACGATCTAAAGCATATTGATCAGCTACAGCAAGTAGATTATGATACATTGCTATTGGTGTTAAGTCTTCGAATTCATTCGTGTTTGGTAAATCATCGTAGTATATGAAATGAAGCAGAGCCTGTGAGGAGATTGACAAAACCAACAATTTAAGAAGGTAAATGACAAGAATGAATGCATAAAAATTACCTTGAAAACAGGGGCTTCTATTCCTTGAATTTTTATGGGATTAATACCATCATCATTCAATGGTCCGAAAAACTGGGCATAAAACACAGATGAACGAGCTGCTAGAATTGATTTATGAGCAGAAAATTGCTTCCCATCAATATCAAAATTCACATCTGCTCCAATCCCACTTTCCAACAAAGACTGAATATTAAATATGAACTCTGATGGCGGCAAAGTTATTGAATTGATGCTAAGTGTCTTTGGTGGTTGTCCTACCATAATTGTGCAGCCAATATGGAGACAATCATCCTTCAAGAATTCACAAACTTTCAAGTCAGCTTGTGTCATGATTTTATGCGATCCCCTGTAAACAAATTTAGCAAGCAAAATACAAGTTACTGTGGAAAACTTCAAAAATACATCAGGAAACGCGAAAAGTAAGTCACCTTGGTTCTGAAAAATTGACGGGAGAATTTTGGTTAAAGAGCTGCATCGTTTTCTCTCCAGTTTGATCTAAAAGAAACAACTTAAAAGTTGCTTTTGTAGACGAATTACCTCTGGCTAATTCAACGTACAAAGAAAAATAACCAGAAGACTCGGGAAATCGCCCATCGGGGTAGAACATTATCCGCCACCAGCAACCACCAACGTGAAACGCACTAGACGATATGGAACTCCCAATCCCAATTCCTTTGGCCAATGAATAATTGACTATTTTGAAACGGTGCGATCCTTCACAAAACTCCGACACCCAAATCGAAGTTGATATTTGCGTTTCCGGAGAAGGTTCCTTGTATGGCAGTTTCTCAATCGACGACGCCGAACACATTCTCACAGCGACGCGGTGGGGCAGAAAAATACACAATGCGGCAAACGGATTACGATCTTGATTCTGAACTGGTTTTTGAAAACGTCTCGTACAATAAACCTACCAAAAAACCCTTGATTTTAGTCTAAATACAAATAGTAAAAATCAATCGATTAATTAGAATTTGGTCTATTAAATCACCAATTTTGACCAAAAACCTAATTTTGGTAGATGTTCCATCAAAAAAGGAAAAAAATCAAAATTTTAGCTCATTTATCATTAAATTAATGTAAAAATTAGAGTTTTAAATTTATTTTATTATTAAATAATATATTTATAATGTAAATATATATAATTTTCAGGCATAAACTCATCTACTTTTATTTTTATTTTATGTACATTAAAAAATCACTATTTGAATATTACTATTTTAATTGAGAACTCAAACCATTTGATTATGTCAATTTTACTTTTTAAAAATTTTGTATACTAATTAGTAATTATGTTGATGGGAATAATTTATAATTAATATCTATTATTATACTTTATTTGAAAAATGTGTAATTACTATTACTTTTTTTATTATTATCCGAATTATAAATATAATAAAGTATGTAATATTGTTTTAAGAAAAAACAAAAGCTTTTTCTTCTTGATCGGCGACACCTGAAAGAAGATGGAGGCAAGCGCTCTGCATCATCGGATGCTAATGTGCGCCGCTTTCCCTTCATCGGCAATTCCGTCATTCCTATGCCCTTCCACTTTTCAAGTTTCTGCATTTCGCAACGGTAAGTGGTGTTTCCCCTTCCTGTTCGTGTACTCAGATATGCAGAACGGAGTGAAGGTTTTAAAGCTGTTGCCTTTTCCATCTCCCATTTTCAGTGGTGTGTAGAGCAATGATAAGCGACAAAGACTACTTAAATGGACTACCGAAAGAATTCTACGACGATGTATGTTACCCACGTGCCCCTTATCTGTTTGATTAATTTCCTATATTGGTTTGGCTCCATTTTTCGTGCTCGAGTATCTTCTTATTTTATTATTGATGGTTTTTTTGATTGGGTGAAGTGGAAACATATAAGTTTTTGGGTTATTTCGGAATGGCAAGCAAGGCAGAGGGAGAAGACGAAAGAATTTAACAAAAGGGTGCAGGAGGATAAAGATGAAGAGGAAAGGAAAATTGAAGAGTACCGTGAAATTGGGCAACGACTGCAAAGTTTTCCAGAAGAAGATCTTAGAAAAGCCAAGAAGTTAGTTTCCAAGTTCATTAGATCAGCTGAAGAAGTTGAAGAGGCAAGTAATCAACAAAGCATTGAATCTAAGTTTTGGATCTGGTTATTTCATTCTGTTGCTCCTATTGCATTCTTTCGATTGTTATTGCAATTTTACTGTTAAAATACCTATGTTTTACCTGAACTAGTATTGGAATGGTGAGCCACTGCAGAAAATAGAGGAAGCTGCTGATAAAGGTGAACTGAATGAACTAGTTCTTCTCGTCATATGGAACCGGCTAGATCTCGCACGACGTGATGTGAGTAAATTTTGATATGCATTTGATCACTGCTTGTTACAGCCCACAGTCTTATCTCTGATTTTAGTTCAGTTTTTTTTTTGGATTCAAATTTGATCTATGACTACGAATCCAGAATCTGTTGATAATGTTTAACCGGGCTAGTTCGTGGAACAAGCTCATAGTTTCTTTTTGGGTCTATGAAAACGGTGTTATTTATACTTGAAATTTGTATCAGGAAGAAAGGGAAGCCATAAGAAGTCTTGATCTTTTGTACAGGAGAGTCGAGGTTTGGACGTTTAGTGCCTTTTGTTCTCTTCTCTCATACGTCGTTATACCTCGGATCCATCGAACTTTGGGCTAAATTCTATATATTTTAGGCTGAGATTCTCAAACGAGAAGCAACTCCGGCTATGCGATTACTTGACGTTCTTTTGAATATGCACGATGGATATGATGACGAAGGATGGCTCAAGGCATGTAAGAAAATGATGATTGAAACTTTTCCACGAGAGGATCCATTCAGTCTTCTTGTACCTCCTGGATTTGATATTGATAAGGTAAAACTTTTAAGTTTCTATTGAAAATGGATGTTTTTGTGACTTTTTGTTGTCGTAACAGCATGAAGGTCCAATTCGGCCAAATATCAAAGATGATGATATTGTTTTGAGAGTAGATTTTGTAAGAGAAGTTGACCTACTTTTGCAAGAAGTTAGATCAGAACAGCCCAAGGTTATAAATAATGAAGCCAGTGATCCAGAATCTGTTGCTAACAAGTTAAAGCAACACGAGAAACAACGAGCAATTCGCCAAGTTGAAGCTTTGTTAGATCTTGCTATCGATTTGACTTGAAAACTGTTGATTCTATGTAGCAGTTGTTTTTCAGGTGTATCAAGAGATGTTGTAACTATGAGCAGAAGTTCGATCCACATTTCGAATACATTTGACCATTTCTGAACATGAGTTCTTTATGCTAGTTCATTTTCAGATGTGATGGCTGCAGAAGAATGTCTGCTGCTCTTACGGGAGCTTCTCTTCGTAGAAACGAGCATACTGTCTTCCTCATCAATGGCTTCCGATCGCTGCGCATCAAAGGAATCAAATACCGGGTGGAGATAGCTATCTTTGAGGTAAGCTTTGAGGTCTAAATAAGGCTCAGTAGCTCTTTCTAATGTATCCTTGATAACTGCATCCTATTGGACAAAATCATTGTTACTTTCTTGCAGATGTTTACATGTACAAATTCATTACCTGGAGAGGGTATTTGACAAATGCAGATTCGAAGCGCCCTTTTAAAAAGCTGTAAAACCAGAGAGTTAATATGGGAAGTACGATGAGTAATGGAGTTGATTGAGCTGCACCCTTTGTGTTGAGTAGTCCCAGAAGTAGTAACTGTGAAATTATCATGCTTATTATAATACGTCGGAGTACATCCGGCCAAAACGCAGCTGCACTCTCGTAGGTCTGATCATAGACATTGATGATCTGAAACACATGAACCAAAATGCAAGATTTCTCAGTGAAATATGATTCAAGTCTCTCGGATTTCCGAATGCATACCTGATGACGGAAGATAACGTATCCAAATGCAAAGAACACGAGGATAAAAGGTAGAATAAGTGGTGTGACCGCTGAGTAAACAAATCCAAGCAAGAAATAAAGCTGTAGTCGAGGCTCGTATGCAGCAAAATTTATGCAGCCTGGTTCCATTGCTTGCTCTCTGTCTTGTTCAGTTTTGACAAGGAAAGTGTTTTTAACGTGAAAAAGAATCAAAGGAAATAGTCGAAGAACCTCAGCAGCAACCCCGGCCCAGCCATCAACCATGATATATGTAATGAAAAATGTTGCCTTAAGCGGGATTGCGACACCGACTGTCTTCGGAATTCTGAAAGCAGCAAAGTTTTAAGAACTGAAAAGCTTGTGAGAATCATTTTCATGGAAGGGAAACTTACTCAGATGGAGCCTGGTTGAGAAACTTCTGAAGCTGTTCAAATGCAGCACCTGTAAGTACACTTCCAAGGAAAATGTTCACAAGTACAAACAAATGATATTTTCCGGCTGCTCGTCTATCGAGAAGTGATAGAGCTGTGAACCCTTCTATTTTAGACATTGTCATGAGAATCATTGGAAGAAGCAGCAGGAATATCTTCAGTACAATGCCTGGAAGAAAGCCCTGAACCACAGCTTTAACCTTTCTTCTGCAGTACAAGAACATGGCTTAAGAGCATTTAGATCAAGATCGAATAAGAATCAGTTAAAGATATTGTGGAAAAGTGCTTACGCTTCGATCAATGGTTTAAGGAACGGGAAAACCTTCTCGATTCCTTCGACACTTGCCAAGGATTGGACAAATGCAATTGGAATCATGAAAAAGAATGTAAGCAAGAAAGTTGCAACACCTATAAGCAACCTTTTAACAGCAAGTTCAACATATGGTATAGCAAGATTATCCCAGTAAACATCCCGAGGTTCGGGTGCCCATTCTGTGAGCCAAAGTGTAGGATTGCTTGTTTGCTGAGTTTGAGCACAAACAGCTGCTCCCCATCGAGTTCGGAACGATACAAATGATGCAGGGATTATTGCCTTTGGATCATTCACAACTTTTTCCCTTTCTTCAGCTTCCTGCAACTCCACAACTTGAAAATGAACAATGCAGAAACAAACAGGTAAAATTTTCAAACTTACTGCTTTCGAAATTTTCTCGATTTCATCCGTATAGTAATCAATTGCATCCACAGTTTTCCCCCAGAGCCCCCAGAACCCGGTCTATAAACATCAAAGAAGGAAATAACTAGCAAACTCACAGAGATGCAGAATCCACAAAGTAAGCATCAATCAAACCTTAGTTTTTTTTCTCCTTTTTGGATCCCTTTCATAACGTGTTTGATAGTAAGTTCTCCAGTTCAATAAGCTCTTCTTCTTCTCCACTAATTTTGCAAGCCTATTTGCATTATATACTAGCTGCAAATACATCATAAATGCTTCGTATATCAGTTTTTGCTTTAACTCCATCTCTTTTCGTTTCGAACAGATCAAACCTGATGCATAAGATAATGATCGGAATGATTCACGCGGAAGAAATGCTCCACATGTTCACCAACTGATTCATCAGGGTCAGCAGGTACGTTTCTAACCAGTACCTGAAGTCATATTTAAATCATTAGCCTTTCAGTTGAGTTACCAAAATCAGTTCATAAACTCACTGTAAACTGATTTGGCCTACGATTTTCGGATGCGAGAAAACGTAGCCTCTTGTTTGTAACAATCTGGTATTCTTTATAAAGAGCATAAAATGTCCAAATTGTGAATACATATGCCATTACAATATGAGCCACAAACCTGAAGAACAATCAATCATATAAATTAACCAGCTGATTTAACAACGATATTATGTCTTGCCTGATAGATTTTGGAGCAACATTTGAAATGGAAAGTTTATCAATGTCACTGAATGTTATATCTTTGTCATGAGCAAGTGTTCCTCCAGTCCAGTTCACCGGAACGAGAATCGCAAAAGAAAGAACAGCTATAGGAACAAATATTTTCAACCTGGAACGATGAATCTTTTGTTCAGAAGCTATAAGAACACGAAAAATAAGAGATATTAAAAGATCAAGCAAAATGTAGCTTTATCCACTTACCCTAAAAGGTAAATCCTTATGTATACAGCAGAATCAAGCCCTGCATGCTCGATCAGCTCTGGCTCAGGCATCCTTAGTGCTGCAGGCATCCAAGTCCAGAACTTCAAATACGACATACAGTCAACGTTTATGAACCTCTTTACCGTATGACCAGAATTTCTAGGGCTTGATCTTACACCCTTCTTGTACCATTTTGGGAAATAAACCCGATCGTTAAACGGTTGAAGCCGTAAGAATGTGAAAGCTAGAAGAAATGCCAATGCAGATAAGAGGTTTATGGAAGCTGATGCTGTAATATCCTGAAGACTAGCCATTGTGTTACATCAACACTTCTTAACCTGCAGAACAAATAAAAGAATATGAACCTTCATTTTTGTAATAGGATTTCATTAAAGGGAAACAGCAAAGACATTATTCTTCTCTGAGATTCTTCGTCTTTAATGGGAATCAATTGAAAATTTCATTGATTTTACCTACAGTAGTCAAAATCTGAAAACTAAGAAATGAATTCCTTTGCACTCAGTATACTTTGATCTCATGAAACGACTTGATAAGCGAATCAGATCGATAAAATCAGCGCTACTCTGTAGCTTAAGGATCTGAAAGTTACAAATCGAATCAAACCAGGGTAACAAAATCACACTATTAACTACTGCATCACGCGTCATTTATTCAGTGAAGTTTTACATCAAACACCTTCAGATTATTGTCATATATAGAAAAACCAAAAGAAACGTTAGGAATACTATGCGATGCAAATATCCGGTCACGAAACATTCATTCAGAAATCAATCAGAAATCGAATAAAAAGGGAATCCCAGGAAAATCAGAGAAAACGGAAAGGTATACCCAAAAAAAGGAACCAGAAAAACTGGGGATTAAACGATTCGCTACAATTCACGATTTGAATCATTAACATATCAAATACCATCTCCAGAACGCCATGAAACAGGGGATTACACCCACCGGCGTCAAAGGAAACGACAAAATCCGTTTCCCAAATTCCTCCAGCCAAAAACGCAATAAATACACCAGATGAATCAGGATTAATCGCGGCGTTTTTATTTATACAAGAAGATCTAAGCGGGAGACGAGGCGGCAAGAAACTCGAGGATGACGAGCGAGTTTCTTGTCTTCCTTGCTTCCTTCATGACAGTTTGCAAACGTTAAAACCATAAAATCTCGTTGCGTAAAAATTCTAAAATGCAGAGTGACGATAATACCCCTAGTTTGTCGTTTGAATTACATGGGACCGTTAGAAGCCTCCAGAAATTTGAAAGTGCCTTGGACGTGAAGTGATGACTCATGATGATAAAATGACTTCATCATTATTCTCAATTATAATGTAATTATTATTATAATTATACAATTATAATAATAATTTCATGCCGACATACAAAAAGAAATTAAAAATACTTACAATAATCATAATCACTTAGGCTAGGACCCAACAATATTATTTTGTAAATAAACATTTAAAAGTCTACTTGCTCTTGTTCCCTGCTCCTCCGTCTGTGTATATGACCTATAATAATTGAAGTTTAATTTAATGGGTGATGTTTACTATTAATAATATATGTATTGAAATAATATTGTTTCAGTCATACTTATTACTAATGGTTAAATAAGTCATATATATTTATATATTTGTAGCAAATATGTCATAGCAAATTAAATCGTCGTTGTTTTTAATAGATAAACTCCACATGTACAAAACATATCAAATTTATGTGAATGAGATTGATGCGAAAATTGTTTTCATCGTTTCTATTAGAGACTGAACCCACAAAAGTTGATCAATCTCAGCCATCAACTTACAAATATCAAGAAATTGGAAACAAATTCTTCGAAATGTCAGCTCGATTCATAGAAATTCAATGATCGGATGACACATTTGCCTCCATTTTTACATGGAAAAATTAATTCCCTATGACGATGGGTACTCGTTAGTCATAAACCCTACGATATAATCAATAATTAATGATAAATTACCAAAATAATAAACATTAGTTAATATATATGATCTATTTGAAGTATCAAGATATATGTGATAAAACAGTTTTGATGGTAAATAATTGTGATTTTTTAGGTATTTTCCCTTAATTTATTATATCGATATGTTTTTAAATATCTTATATTTATTATTCTAGTATAACAACAAAATCCAATTTAATATAATTAAAAGTGCTCAATTTTTCATTCGTTATTTAAATGCTTAATCTCCAAATAATAGTATTACTATTCCAAACCTATCGCAAAATTAGTGAACTTCAGTAAAATATATGTGAAATTTATTAACTACATTGATTTTTTGGTGACCCTTAATTTTCCAATGTTTTAAAAACCGATACCGGCCAATTTAAAACACTGGAATTTTCATTAATATTAATCAAAGTTTCGATGTTTTAAAACTATTTTTTAGTACTAATTAGTGGAATAAGCATTTGGAATGTATCTATTTAATTAGTGTGTGAAATATTATTTAATGATAATATAATATAGATTAATATAATAAATTATAGGGTATAAATAATTGTATAGTAATTACTAATTAGTGTACACATGGGGTTCCATGCCACGTAATTGTCAATGGGACCCACAGGTTAAAATGACACTTAACTAACATTTGTCACATTGGTTTACATAATTAGCCTTCAAATTGTAAAATAAATAATATAATTAAGGTATGATATAGTATTTAGGAGAGACTAATTTAATGATTATATAAGTTTAAGGATGGTTTTTATATAAGTATATTTGTAATTCTATTAAATTAATTTCACTACAATATTGACCGTAANCTCATGATGATAAAATGACTTCATCATTATTCTCAATTATAATGTAATTATTATTATAATTATACAATTATAATAATAATTTCATGTCGACATACAAAAAGAAATTAAAAATACTTACAATAATCATAATCACTTAGGCTAGGACCCAACAATATTATTTTGTAAATAAACATTTAAAAGTCTACTTGCTTTTGTTGCCTGCTCCTCCGGTTGTGTATGTGACCTATAATAATTGAAATTTAATTTGATGGATGATGTTTACTATTCATCATATATGTATTAAAATAATATTGTTTCAGTCATATTTATTACTAGTGCTTAAATAAGTCATATATATTTATATATTTGTAGCAAATATGTCATAGCAAATTAAATCGTCGTTGTTTTTAATAGATAAGCTCTACATGTAAAAAACATATCAAATTTATGTGAATGAGATTAATGCGAAAATTGTTTACATCTTTTCTATTAGAGATTGAACCCACAAAAGTTGATCAATCTCAGCCATCAACTCACAAATATCAAGAAATTAGAAACAAATTCTTCGAAATGTCGGCTCGATTCATAGAAATTCAATAATCGGATGACACATTTGCCTCCATTTTTACATGGAAAAATTAATTCCCTATGACGATGTGTACTCGTTAGTCATAAACCCTACGATATAATCAATAATTAATGATAAATTACCAAAATAATAAACATTAGTTAATATATATAATCTATTTGAAGTATCAAGATATATCTGATAAAACAGTTTTGATGGTAAATAATTGTGATTTTTTAGGTATTTTCCCTTAATTTATTATATCGATATGTTTTTAAATATCTTATATTTATTATTCTAGTATAACCACAAAATCCAATTTAATATAATTAAAAGTGCTCAATTTTTCATTCGTTATTTAAATGCTTAATCTTCAAATAATAGTATTACTATTCCAAACCTATCGCAAAATTAGTGAACTTCAGTAAAATATATGTGAAATTTATTAACTACATAGATTTTTTGGGGACCCTTAATTTTCCAATGTTTTAAAAACCGGTACCGGCCGGTTTACCGGACAGATCGGTATAGCGGATTTGTATCGGGTATATCGGATATGTATCGGATCCGTACCGGAATATTAAAATAAATTAAATTATAAAATATTCATTTTTTATTATTTTTAAATCAAAATCCGGCTCGATCCGAAAAAAACCCGACCTGGCCCTGAAATAACCCGCACCGGCCGGTATTTTGGCAAAATACATGCCGAAGCCGGTACGCATAAAATTTCCGATATACCGGAAATTTAAAACACTGGAATTTTCATTAATATTAATCAAAATTTCGATGTTTCAAAACTATTTTTTAGTACTAATTAGTGGAATAAGCATTTGGAATGTATCTATTTAATTAGTGTGTGAAATATTATTTAATGATAATATAATAAATTATAGGGTATAAATAATTGTATAGTAATTAGTATACACATGGGGTTCCATGCCACGTAATTGTCAATGGGACCCACAGGTTAAAATGACACTCAACTAAGATTTGTCACATTGCTTTACATAATTAGCCTTCAAATTGTAAAATAAATAATATAATTAAGGTATGATATAATATTTAGGAGAGACTAATTTAATGATTATATAAGTTTAAGGATGGTTTTTATATAAGTATATTTGTAATTCTATTAAATTAATTTCACTACAATATTGACCGTAACTATCACTGGCCCCACTCAGTGAAAGTTTTTAATGGTTAAAATGACGCATATTGACTGAATTAATTATTTTTACTTTACCCAACAGGCTTTCATTAAATAACTTTCGGCCAATATAATTGCAATATAATTAATAGGATTATGACACTGGAATTTTGGTAAATAAAGTTTTACTGTTCACTTCAAATAAAGTCAATATAATATTTGTTAAGAATATATTCAATTTAATTTAAGTAAGCAATCTTTAAAATTGGCATTGATCCTTATACTCGATAAATCTAATAGATTAATATATCAGATCATCTATCATAATAATCAAGTAAATTACACTATTAATCTATATAAAATATAATCTATATTAAACTATATTATTCTTACTTAAAAAAATATTTTTAAAATTTCATATATTTTTTCCAATTCAAACAAAGTAGATCCGACCCGACCCTTATAAAACCCGTATGGCCGAAATTTTGTATTTGAAATATTACTAATACGATTGGCTGTGTAAAAATATTTTGCATAAAGTTTTTTTACTTTTTAATGACATATAAGACACGAAATGTGTTTGATCTACTTAAAAACATTTTTTGATATAAACATATATTATTTATTAATAAAAAATAATCAATTTTTTAATTAGTTTTAAATTTTTCCCTATAATTATCTAGTTCCATTTATGGTTTCATTCACAATCTTCAAATATAATAAATACATCATCAATAATTTCAATAATTAAATTTGTATATACTTATTTTTAATTTACAAACATTTCAACAATTTAAACTTTTGAATATACTCATTTTCCGTTTATATGTTCTAGCGTTTCAAATTCTCAAAGTGTTATCTATGAAACATGAAATAAAGTTAATAATATATTTATAAGAAATATTCTATTATTCAACGATATTATAAATTCGATTTAAAAATTTCGAAAAATAATCATATTTACGTATCACAAAACTATACTAAAACCCAACGAATAAAAATTGAATACAAGCATCTATCTAAAGGTTGTTCATGATTTCTCTATTTTATAGCTAAGAGCTGAATGTAGAAAATCACATGCAAATAATGGATCACTTTCTTTTATCTCCTTGAAATCACTTGTTTCTACTACATCTGCACACAATAAAAACAATATGAATCTCGAAAATAAAACCCGAAAAAACTCAAACAAATCATTTAATATCATCTTATAAATCAATCCAAATTTTATCACAAATCAAATGTGGGACAATTTGATATTTCAAAAGCATAAAACACAAACAATATCAACTTCCCACTTCGAAAAAAAACCCGAAATAGCAAATATTATGTTACCTTGAAGATTCTTAAGGGAAGCAACAAACTGAATACAATATGATTTCAATGAAGAACAATTATGTTGCTCTGCTAATGCCCAACTTGAAGTAACACTATTTATAGAAATAGTTTTACTTAGATGACTTGCACAAAGCGCTTTCAATCGAGGTAAATCGTATCGATCTGCTGCAATAAGTAAATTCTCATACACTGCGGTTGGAGTTAAGCTTTCGATCTTGTCCAAATCGGGTGGTAAGTCGTCATAATATATGAAGTGTAGCATAACCTGTAATAATTGAGAAGGGATTATGAAGCAATACAATATAACACAAGGATATAAATTGAGGAAATCACCTTGAAAACAGAAGCTGCCATTTCTTGAATTATTATGGGATTAGTTTCATCTTTAAATTGTCCGAAAAATTGGGATTTAAATACGGGTGAACGAGCAGCGAGAATTATCTTATGAGCCGAAAATGGCTCCCCATTGACATGAAAATGAGCATCTGCTCCAATCCCACTTTCAAGTAAATTTTGAAAGTGAAGATTGATATCTGATGGAGGTAATGCAATTGAATTCAGACTCAGAGTCTTTGATGTCTTAAACACTCTAATTGTGCATCGAATTCGAAGACAATCATCTTTCAAAAAATTTGAAGCCTCCAAATCATCTATTTTCATGAAATGAGTCCATCCCCTATGTCCAATGTAACGTTTTCATTAATGTTATGTGCGAAAATGCACATAATACAAAACAAAGATAGAAAAACACACATAACTATACGAATAAAAGTTAAGCCAACAAGATGAAGAAACTCACAGAGATCTGGTTTTTGAATCAAAATTGGCCAGCTTGGTTGAATTGATAACCCTGTGCTTCTTCTCCCCACTTTGATCAAGAAGACAGAAGCTAAAAGTTGCCCTTGCATTCGGTTCTCCTTTAACTAAGTTAACATACAGTGAAATATAATCGTCGGAATCATTATAGTCTCCGTCAGGGTAGAAATTAATCTTCCAGCCGTAATTACCAACGTGAAACTCATTTGAAGATATGCAATTCCCAACCCCAAGTCCTTTAGTCAATGAATAATACATAATCGTAAAAAGGTGAGATCCTTTGACGCTCTCTCGAAAAGATATTGAACAAGTTTCACTTAACGGAGAACCCTCGTCCTTGTACTTGTAATCTTCCATCCCTACAAACAAAGTCTAAGCTTCGCAATTGAAATTGCAATTCCGATATGGATTTCGGGAATGAGAATTCCTGTTGAGAAAAAATTCTACAATTCCCCGAATCCCGAAAACCAAAACCTGAAAAGCCCTGATAAACCTCGACCTCGCTAAATAATACACAACATTACGTTATTGATTATCTCTATTTATAGAGAGGGTAAACTATGATATAATATATAGAATATTTTGTCAAATATTTTATAATATTTTTATTTTTTTATATATTTGATGATATCTTCTGTATGTTTAACTAACAAAATATATTATATATCTATATATTCTCTAATATATATAACTAATAAATTTATTTATATATTTTCTCTTATATATGTAGTTAATCGAATATATCTCTATATCTTTTTTTATATATGTAACTAACATTTTTTCTCATCTTTGTCCAATTCAACGGTTATCAAATATATTCATCACAATCGTCTGATCGGTCGACGAGATCGATCAAGTCGATCAACATCACTTCTTCATGTTAAATTTTCCCGATAAGTCTTCACACAGATCAATCCCTTTGATTATCACACGATCTCTATTATTAACAATTTCAAATCCAAGCAACAATAAGTAATGTTTTATAAAATAATATATTTATAAATTGGAACCATAATTTTTGAAACGGGTTCGATTGATGAACCAGAAATCTGTTCTATTGGTCGAACCAAATGGTCGGATCGGTTCAAACCAGTTTTAAAAAATATGTATATTTACCATCTTAATATTTTATTTGATTATAAAATAAATTTAAAACAAAACTTTTTTATTAATTTAGTTATAAATAATTTTAAAATATTATTTTTACTCTATTTGATTAAATATTGGACAAATATAGACATATTAGGTCAAAGTTGTGGTCCAATTTTAGTTGGTCGAACGAGATTTTAACTTTTAGATCATAATCAAACCGATTTTTGGCTGACGTGATTCTATTTTGAGATGAGATCATTATTCGTAATGGATCGGATCGATGTTGGCACCGGTTGGACGGGACGGTTAGAACTGGTTTCAAAAACTATGATTAAAACAAAGTCGAAAATTCAACTTTTAGTGTTTTAGACATGATTCATTCCGAGCCAAATCGCATTTCACCAGGTCGGTGTAGAACAAGGGTAGGGTTTGGATTTGTAAAAAACTCAGCATATATATTTGAAATATAATCATTAGGATTATTAAGCATAAGCTATGTTGGGTTCAATTCCAATGATGTCAATGGAATATTTGTTAAGAAATATATTCAATTGAATTTAAATAGCAATATTTTTAAATCGATATCCAAATACCAAATATGTTAATTTAGATATAATACATAATTTTTTAACTTATTCCCACTTCATATTATTCTTACATAGCAAAAAAATGTTCATCAAAGTTTATTTATATATTTTGATCAGAAACCAAACAAATTGGATCATTTTCAATTCTTATATAACTCATAAACGGAAATTTAGTAAATCCAATATAAAATGTTGCTCATAAATCATTCAATCTCCAAATTTTATAGAATATGAAATAATATTTTTAAATACGAAATGTTCGGATAATAACAACCTTAAAGACAATCATCTTTCAAAGAAACATAAGTTTTATGATTCCAAACAATCTTACTGTGTAATTTTTACCAAATCACTAGATTTCTCTGTGTTATAGCTAATAGCGGACTGCAAAAAAGCAAATGCAAATAATGGATCCCTTTCCTTTATCTCCTTGAAATCACTTGTTTCTACTACATCTGCATACAACACAACACAACACAATATCAACTTCTCATTTCGACAAATAAACCCGAAACAACAAATTTTATGTTACCTTGAAGATTATTAAGAGAAGCAACAAACCGAATACAATACGATTTCAATGAAGAACAATTATGTTGCTCTGCTAATGCCCAAGTTGAAATAACAGTGTTTATAGAAATAGTTTTACTGAGATGAGTTGCACAAAGTTCTTTCAATCGAGCTAAATCATATCGATCTGCTGCAATAAGTAAATTCTCATACATTGAGGTTGGAGTTTGGCTTTCGATCTTGTCGATATCTGTTGGTAAGTCGTCATAATATATGAAGTGTAGCATAACCTGCGAAATTTAAAGACAAAACAAGGGATTTAAGAGACAAAAGTAGGAGATAAAATGAGAAGAACATAAGGAAACCCCACCTTGAACACAGGAGCATCCATTTCTTGAATTATAATGGGATTAGCTTCATCTTTAAAGTTTCCAAAAAACTGGGATTTAAATACGGATGAACGAGCAGCGAGAATTATCTTATGTGCTGAAAATGGCTCCCCATTGACATGAAAATGTGCATCTGCTCCAATCCCACTTTCCAGTAAATTTTGAAAATGAAGATTGATATTTGACGGAGATAATGTAATTGAACTGAGATTCAGAGTTTTTTGTGACTTGATAACTCTAATTGTGCACTGAACACGAAGACAATCATCTTTCAAAAAGTTTGAAGCCTCAAAATCATCTCTTTTCATGAATTTAGACCATCCCCTATGAGTTATGACCAATGTAAACGATTTCATTAATGCCATGAGAAATATCCATATTTGTTAGAGCAAATACATACTAGCTAAAATCCACATAATCCAAAACAAAGATAGAAAAATACACATAACTATACGAATAAAACTTATGCAAATCAGTGGAAGAAACTCACCACCCATTGTTCATGGATTCAAATTTTTTAACTTGTTCCATATTGAGAACCATGTGATTCTTCTCTCCGCTTTGATCAAGAAGACACAAGCTATAAGTTGCCATTGTATTCAGTTCTCCTGAAACTAAGCTGACAAACAGTGAAATATATTCGGCGGAATCATCATTTTGCCCATCAGGGTAGAATTTAATCTTCCACCCGGAATTACCAATGTGAAACTCATTTGAATAGATGCACTTCCCAACCCCAAACCTTTTAGTCAATGAATAATCCATAATTGTCAAAAGATGAGATCCTTGGACGCTCTCTGAAAAAGATATTGAACAAGTTTCACTTAACAGAGACATCTCTTTGTCCTTGTAATCTTCCATCCCTACAAACAAAACTGAGTTTCGCAATTGCAATTGCAATTCCGATATGGATTTCGGAAATGCGCATTCCAAATCCAAGCAACAATCAGTACTCTTATATAGCACATTATATGATCAATCTCGGATTTTTCAAAATCCCTCTTTAATGCAAAATTGTAGGGCATATTACGGAGCCCAACCCAAAACCAGAGTAAATAATAAATATAGGTTCCCCACAAACAATAATCATGAAATGACGATGATACATACTTACGGAATTTCTGGGAATTGCAACATTCTCGAGCTCTTTCATCATTGTGGTGGCTCACACTCCCAGTAACAGTAATGACTTAATTGAGTATCAAGAATTCTAAAAGCCCCTTTTTTTCTTCCTTCATAACTATTCATGTGTTGAAGCGTGCAATACATTAAAAGATTTAAAGATTCATAACATTAAATATAGCATAAACAACTTATAAATTAAAGTTAATATAATATTTATGAATAAATAATAATATATTTCAAAAATTGGAACTCAGTCGAAAGTTCCAATTTTAGTCTTCAAGACGTGATTCATGTTAAGCCAAATCACGTTGCATCGAGTCGAAGCGAGCCTGTGCTGCAAATATAGGGAATGTTTGGAACAACGTTTGAGAAATGACGGGGAAGTGCGATGATTACAACGTACTGTGAGGTGAACGTGATATAAATGATCGTGATTTAAAAAAACTATTTTTGAAACAATGATGAAGTGATCGTGATGTCATAAAATGATTTTTTTGCCATTATTTTTAAATAATTGTGTATAAATTAAAAATTTTATTTCATATTATTGTATGATAATTTTTTACGTTAAAAACCATATTTTAAAATTTTTATATATATTTTATAGTTTGAACATATAATTGATATAATATAAGAAATTATTGATAAAAAGTATTTAAAAAAATTACTCTATAATTTACAAATGGTAAAATTGACATTTGGTATGTACGCTCTAATGACTGTTGGGTTAAATCATTTGTGAATTCACCGCTGTTTTTACGGTTGTACAAATGCAATTAATGATATTTGGCTAAAATGGAATACAACTATGACACGTTCACTGCATTGGGAGGTACACCGCCTTTCCAAACAACACCATAAACAGTACTTAGATTTGTAAAGAATTATAATCAATATTTTTAAAAAGACTAAATTTATTTAAATATATGAAACTTTATTATATAATTTTATGTAATTCTATTATACACAATTTTAAATATAGAATAGGAAAATATATGTGATTATATGAATATAGTAATACAATATTTTATTTAAATATCTATTATTTCTAATATAAATAAAATAATATATATATATATATATATATATATTTATTTATTTAAATACAAAATAGACATGCATCCAACAAGAGTCGGTAATCAACTCGAGTTGTCTTATATGGAGAAGAATTTGTCCAACAAAAGTTGAGGTGAACAAAAGACTGCCCGCACGGTTCGAGCTAGTTTTTGTCGGTCTTAGGGATTTATAAAAGATCGTCCAACAATCTTAATTTTATATTTAAGTTCTATTAGTCCGATCTTTAGGTATTTATAAGGGAGGTCAATCTGTGATCAAAGACTAAGTTTTTGATTCGTTGTTATGTTTGATCCAGTCTTTAACCCAATATTTTTTTATAGCAAAATATTAATAAAAAATAATGTTTTACTAAATATATAATTTATAAAAAAATAATTTAATTATCGTTTAAAAATCTATTGAATCATTATTTTTGTTTATATTATTAGTTTACTAAAGAATTTAATATAAAAATTCATAATTGAAAAATATTGGTTTCAATTATGTTTAAAAAAATCATAAAATTTAAAATATGAAGTGTAATAATACTTATAAATAATTTATGTACAATTAGATTTGAATTGAAAATAATAAATATATGATGTATAAATAAATTTAAAAATAGTAAATTTATTTTACGAGATTTAACTTTGATCATAAGCCCATAAATAAATGTTGTGTTAATGTTACCTTGGAGATGTTTAGGCCAACCAAGAAACTTAATACAACATTCTTTTGACTTAGAGCAATGATGTCGATCCACTATAACCCAACTCGATCTAAAAATTCAATTTATATATTTTTAATGAGATGAGAACACAGAATAGATGTTGGATTTTAAAATAAATTATAATTATTTTTCAAATAATAGTGATTTTTAATATTAGATCATTAAATTTTTATTTTGTTATTGTCATATGTCATGACAAAAAACAAATATTAGAAAGTTGAAACACAAATAAAGAGATAATTTACATGTGGAATCACGTGATTGGGTCATGTGATTAAAAAATTTTCAGCAAATATATTTGAAATATAATTATTAATATTATTAAACATAAGCTATGTTGGGTTTAGTTCCAATAATGTCAAGGGAATATTTGTTAAGAAATATATTCAATTGAATTTAAATAGCAATGTTTTTTAAATCATATCCAAATACCAAATATGTTAATATAATACATAATTTTTTAACTTATTCACACTTTATATTATTCTTATATAACAAAAAAATGTTCATCAAAATTTAATCTTTTGTTCACAAACCAAAAACTGGAACATATTCAAATCTTTATAAAATGGATCAATGTTTTAAGAACCGGTACCGATCGATATACAGGACAATCTCATTGAATCAGTATACCGGATATGTACCGGATCCATCCGGAATATTAAAATAAATTATAAATATTCATATTTTAATTTTTTTAATATAAAATCTGACCGAAACCGCAAAAAATCTGATCCGACCCGCAAAAACTCAACCCGAAAAACTCATACCAGCCAAAATACAGGTCGAATCCGGTAATCCGAAATTTCCGGTATACCGAAAATTTAAAACACTGAAATGCATAGACCAAAATTTAGTATATCTGAAATTTAAAATATTGCTGATAAATCATTAGCTCTCCAAAATTTTCAAATATGAAAATGAAAGACATTAATATTTTCAAATATGAACTATTCCAATCATAACAACATTAAAGACAGACATCTTTCAAAGAAACATCAGTTTTATGATTCCAAACAATCTCCCTGTGAAATTTTTACCAAGTCACTAGATTTGTCTATTTATAGCTAATAGCAGACTGTAAAAAAACACATACAAATAATGGATCCCTTTCCTTTATCTCCTTGAAATCACTTGTTTCTACTACATCTGCATAAAAAACAACACAATATCAACTTCCCTCGAAAAATTAACCCGAAACAACAAATTTTAGGTTACCTTGAAGATTATTAAGGGAAGCAACAAACTGAATACAATATGATTTCAATGAAGAACAATTATGTTGCTCTGCTAATGCCCAAATTGAAGTAACATTATTTATAGAAATAGTTTTACTGAGATGAGTTGCACAAAGCACTTTCAATCGAGCTAAATCGTACCGATCTGCTGCAATAAGTAAATTCTCATACACCGAGGTTGGAGTTTGGCTTTCAATCTTGTCAATATCCGGTGGTAAATCGTCATAATATATGAAGTGTAGCATAACCTGCGAGATTTAAAGACAAAACAAGGGATTTAAGAGACAAAAGTAGGAGATAAAATGAGAACATAAGGAAACCACCTTGAATACATCAACTTCCATTTCTTGAATTATAATGGGATTAGCTTCATCTTTAAAGTTTCCAAAAAACTGGGATTTAAAGACGGGTGAACGAGCACCGAGAATTATCTTATGTGCTGAAAATGATTCTCCATTCACATGAAAATGAACATCTGATCCCATACCACTTTCCAGTAAATTTTGAACATGAAGATTGATATCTGATGGATGTAATGTAATTGAACTAAGACTAAGTGTCTTTTCTGTCATAAAAACTCTAATTGTACAGCGAACACGAAGACAATCATCTTTCAAAAACTTTGAAGCCTCAAAATCATCTCTTTTCATGAATTTAGGCCATCCCCTATGAGTTATGAACAATGTAAACGATTTCATTAAAGCTATGGGATATATCCATAATTGTTGATCAAATACATACTAGCTAAAATGCACATAATCCAAAACAAAGATGCAAAAATGCACATAGCTATATGAATAAAACTTATGCAAAACAGTGGAAGAAACTCACTACCCAGTGTATTCAATTTTTTTAACTTGTTCCATATTGAGAACCATGTGATTCTTCTCTCCGCTTTGATCAAGAAGACACAAGCTATAAGTTGCCCTTGTATTCAATTCTCCTGAAACTAAGTGGACAAACAGTGAAATATATCCGACGGAATCTTCATTTTGCCCATCAGGGTAGAAAATAATCTTCCACCCGGAATTACCAACGTGGAACTCATTTGAAGATATGTACTTCCTAACCCCAAGTCCTTTAGTCAATGAATAATTCATTATCGTAAAAAGGTGAGATCCTTTGACGCTCTCTGAAAAAGATATTGAACAAGTTTCACTTAAAGGAGAACCCTCATCCTTGTTCTTGTAATCTTCCATCCCTTGAAAGTAGAAACAAGTTGGAGCTTTGCAATTTCAAGTCCGATATGAATTCTGGAGATGATAATTCCAAATCAAAGCGACATTTAGCATTCTTGTATAGCAATAAATACAATCAATCTTAGATATCTCAAAATCCTTCATTATTGTAAAATTGAGGGGCATATTACGAAGCTCAACTCAAACACAGTAAACATGAGATGACGAAACTCAGCAATTTACATGTATACCAGCGAATTTCAAGATTCTCGAGCTTTGCATCTGTGTCTCGCTCCAAGTAACCGATGATATTTTAAAAGCCCTTCCTTCCCTTCTACGCAATGTTTTCAATTTTCCCCTCAAACTTTTGGAGGTATAGGTTTTAGTTGGATATTTAAATAAAATATGGATTTTGAGAGGGTACAATCACAATTAATTTGTTTATTTAGGAAAATATATATATCATTTGTATAATATTTTTCTTTTNTTTTTTATATATAAATGTATATTAATATTTTTATATAAATCACGATTATAATAACACAATTTTACCAAACATATTAAAAAATTCATGATAATCATATCTTACCACATCTTACCATATCTCACTACACTTCATCACACCTTAATTTTTAAAGGTGAACCCAAAACAATTATGCAATTCTTCAAATCTCTTATCACCTATTAGGGTATTCATTGGATAAATAATAATATCATGCTTTTAAATTTCGCCGAAATTTCGGTATTTCGTTAAAATTTCGGTTGAAACCGTAATAAATTTCATTTTGGCCGTTATTTGGCAATCGGGTCATTTTTTGTCAAGTGAGCTTATTTTTGTTATTTTAGTATACAAAAATCCAAAATTAGATACATTAATTTAAAAATTTGAAGGTTTTGAATGATAATATTGTAAATATTGAACTTGTTTTTATAAGTAGTATTTATTTTAAAAATAATAAATTTTTAGTTGAAATTATACTTTAAATTTTTATATTTCATTAGAAAGAAATTAATAATGAATATGATTAATATATTACAAAATTAATTTAACTCATAAATTTTAAATTAAATAATGGGATCTAACATTCACCACAATTTGGTTTTCCACTCCAATCCAAAATTGGAAATGTATCCGAATTAAAAGATTGATCATTCTTATCTACAATGTGGCAATTGTTCAATTTTACTTCTTCTAATTGGGTTGGGCCCATCACAGCTAAGCCCACTTCATATTTTATTTAATGGTAAAAAGAATATTATTATTTTTTATTATTAAAGAACCACTCCGGCCCCAAGGTCAATGTGGGACCCTGTTTGTCATAGTTTCTTTGACAAAAAAGACAAGGGCGGCGTCAACTTTTGTCTTAACATCTAATTTTTCATTATTTTTATTTAACTCCCAATTCAAGCTTTTGTATTGTATGGTGTAAAATAAAAACATATTATATTTATTTAAAGCAATGAATTTACAATTTGTTAAATAGATCCATTAAAGATTTTGTTTAGAACAATAATTACTTTGTTGTAACGCTGTGTGATGAGATATAATAACCAAATTATTTTGTAACGCACACATAACAACAAAATTGTGAGATACACAGAACAATTTTGGTACAATTAAATTATTTACACTAATTTGTAATCATTAGAATATACATATCTTATTTTTTTATATATATAAGTATTATTATTTTTATATAAATCATGATTATACCATAATTTACCAACAATTTAATAAATTCACAATAATTTCATCTATGATTTGACCATTAACTTCACACATTTCACCACACATTAATGTATCTCACTTTTGTAATAGCCAATGTTTTAAAAACAATGTCGTTCGGTATTCCGGATGAGCTCAGTGCATCAGTATACTAAAAATGTATCGTAATAAAAAATTAAAATAAATTATTAATCTAAAGAAATACACAAATTTTACTCATTTTCAATTTCTATTGTTTTTACTTCGAAAAATTAATAAAAAATTCTATAAACTTCATATTTCTTTTTTTCCTAAATCAAATAAATTGGATCCAACCAAACCCACATAAAATCCGATCAAAATATCAACAAAAACATTACATTCGAAATTTCTAATATACTACATCGATATACCATAAATTTTTAAAAGTGATAATAATTAATAGCTGATCCAATAAACCCAATAATGGGTGTTGATCGTTCATTGAATTATGATACCAATTCATATGATTTAATTAATTAAGTGAATAATTTATTTTATGAGCTGGATCAATGGATATTTTTCCACATGGATTATATACAACAATTTCAAGATAATATGCAATTCCAAATGCATGACAAAATTTGCCACGTACTAATATGGCACATGCTCCCATTACTCCTATTGGTCGGTGAGAAGCTCACACGCATTTTCGATTCTCATAATTTAATGATATTGTCCATTTGGATTCTTATAGTTTTATTATAGTGTCAATTGTGATCTTATCAAAATATCGAAATTGATCCCCATACTTTGAAATTTTTAATAAAATCGGTACTCAAAGTGTAATTTATATAACATAACTCACATCTAAAATTTTCAATTTTTACAATTGATTACATTATTCATAATTGTTATGGTCCCTTTTTGGGGGTACCAACAGTCGTCCGGTTCGTTCAACAAACGAACTCGGTTCTGATTTGTTTTAAATGTGGAAGACGATCAAAAGCTGGAAATAAAATAAGTGCACGGCGATATATAGTAGAAACCCCAGGAATTGGGGTGAAAATCACTCGACTAAGAGCAGATTATGCTATTAGCCTGTTCACTAATGAAATAACTCATAGTCAATACAAGATAGGCTAATGAAAATGACAAGGTAAAGAAAGCTGTAAGAATTCCGGCAGGGTAACGGCCTGTTCTTCCGTGTCCAAAGGGTCCTGCTATTTCCGTCGTCTTGCCCTGTATTTATAGAGTTCATAGCGTGTGTAAATCACGCTCCGTAACCGCCTCTGACAGGTTTGTTAGAGGTTGTTATCGCGGGATGTAAAACGAGGCTGGGACCGAGGCGTGGCCTGCGTGATCGGGCCCGAAGCGTGGTAAACGTGGGAAGGCCCGAAGTGTGGTAAACGTGAGTTGTAACTGCTCGGACCGAACCCAGGTGCCAACTGGTAGAAAACGCTTTATTTTGTCAAGGTCAGCTTTGGTCCTCTAGTTGAACATCGGGTTGCTCTTCATTAGAGGTATAAATGGGCTATAGGGATTCATTTTCGTCATTTGAATTGGGCCAATCGTTGTTGGATCTTACCCATCACAAGGTACCCGGTCCTAGAATTCTCATCAATAATCAAATTTTGATGACTAATTTTGCATTAGGTATCTGATTTGCCAAATATTTCAAAAATTGATAACCAAATTTGTTAAAACCTTAAAGTTTGAGGATTAAATATGATATTACAAATTATGAGATAAAATTTGCTAAATTTTGAAAGTTTAAGACTAAATGATTCATTTTCTCTAGAACCATTTAAACACTAAAATGAGATAATGATCCATTTTCTCTTTGTAATATTCGAAAAGTTTTATTTTAAATTATATTTTAGCATGTAATATAAAATAAATCAAATTAACATGAATTATTTCTATTATTTATTAAATTCAATTTACTGAATGTATCTTAATTCTAACCATGTAATTAATCTGAATTTATGAGTATAAAATTTGTTTTAATTACATCGTATTTATCACGTAAAAATAAGTAACGGACAGTATTTATAGTAACATGATGGTTTGAAATTAGTATAAGTTGATTAAGAGAAAATAAAAAATGAAATGAATTAGTTATTTTTGTAAAAATGAAAACATCGTGTGAATAAAATAATAATATTTAAAATTTTGATTATACGAACAAAAATAAAAAGGATACAAAAGGACAACCCCAAATGATGGACCATTCACGTGAACCATTGTGAATGACAATATATATTAATCTTTTAAATTTTCGGTATATCGGAAATTTCGGTCGTACCAGTTCGATCGATATTTTGATAAACTACTTGCTGTTACGAGTTTTTTTCGGGTCGGGTCGGATTTTATTTAAAAAATAAAAAAATATATTTTATGATTTATTTTAACATTATAACACAGATCCGATACATATCTGGTATACTCGATACATATCCGATATATTGATCCAATGAGCTTATTCGATATATCGGTCGGTGCCAGTTTTTAAAACATTGCTATATATGCAATGTTTAAAATTCGGTAACGGCTTATATACCAAACTAGCTCATTGTGTCGATATACCAGATTTATGTCGATTATACTCGATCTGTACCGAAATAATAAAACAAATTATATTATTAACGTGTAGAAATATATTTAATGCACTCTCAATTTATATTGTTATTACTTTGAAATAATTGGATTACAAAAATTTACAAACTTCATATATTTTTTTCATATTAAATTGTAATGATTGATTTTACAAAAAAATTCAAAGTATATTTTGATAATTTGTATATCACAGTTGCCACGATTATAAAATTTTAAAAATCAAAATTATCAAAACTATGAAAATATATTTATCAAAATATATTGATGTATTAAAATTGCATAGGGGAAATATAATGTATTGGGCGAAAGATAAATTTGATCTCCAAAGTTTCGAGTTTTGATAAATTTGATTATCAAACTTTGTACATTTTAACAAAATCAGTTTCCGATGTTTTAAAATAGCAAAACCAGTCCCCAAACTATTTTTTTGGCAAAAACAGTCCTCAAAGTTTTGTGTGTGGCATAATTGGTCCCCAAAGTAACGTTACGCAAATTTGGTCCTCAAAGTTTCGAGATTTTGGCAAATTTAGTATTTAACGGCGTTAATGGTCCCCAAAGTTTGCAAAACGTGGTATATTTAGTCCTCTAACTTTTGAATGACTAATTTGATCCCAAAAGTTTACATAATTCGACAGATTTGGTCCCCAATAAAATAAAATGTTATTTTTGAAAACCAGTATATATGTATATGATTTTCACGATACCAGAATTAAAGAAAGTATATACGGATAAGTATGAAAATTTAGTTTTGAACACGAACGATACGAAATTAATGTTCCATAAATTGACTTTTTCGGGAAGATTGCGAGTTATATCCGATTTGTAATTTTCGACCAAACATAATACAACAATATTAATTTGTATTCCGAATGCCAATAGTTAAAGTTTATTAATGTTCGATGGGATATATTTGTTGAAGTTTCGATAATATTGTTTCTCGAAATTTATTTTGGCGATTTTTGACAATTTATATTTTGACGAAGACGTTTCGATACCGTTCAAAATATCGGTTACGACCCATTTTTTCCGTAACGGGTGGTATACATGTTCTGAATTCCGTTTCGATCCGGTATGATTATTAAGGTTTGTATACTCATATAAAAAATTATTTAGTAAAAAAATTTTAAAAAATTAATTTTAAAATTTTGGGTCGGTTGCGTAAAATCCCGGTATCGGCGATACTAATTTATGTTTTTTTAAATATAAGTTTTTAAATTTTTTTTTATTTTTTTAAAAATAATTAATTAATTTTTTCGTGTCGGACCCGGAAACCCCAGCTCGACAGTAACGATAATACTAACGCCGTTAGATTAATCGGGGACTAATTTTACCCAATTTTTGAAACTTTTGGGACCAGATTTGTTAGTAGTTGTAAACTTTGAGGATTGATATTGTCAATATCAAAGCCTGTGATCAATTTTGACAAAATGTTAAACTTTGAAGATCTAATTTGCCAAATTATCTCAACTTTGTGACCAAATTTACCAAAACGTAAAACTTTGGGTACTAAATTTGTTATTCAAAACTTTGGAGATCAAATTTACAATTTAGTGAAAACTTTGGAGACGAAAAGGGCAATTTTCTCATAATTTATTAGTTTAAATGGAAGTAAAAGAATAATATTAATGAGACGTTAGTTTTGAATTGACCTAGAGGAAGAAATTGATTGGTTGGCGTTCCCACGGTCGGCAAATCAAATCATTCTTCTCGCTCTGGCGGTGACTAAATGTTCCCACGCCCACGTGAACTCGGACAACTCTGGCCTCCCCCACGTTTATTTTTACATTTCACCGCCATAACCTCCTTTCTCTTTCCATTTAATATTATTAATAGTATTTAATTTAATTTAATTTAATTCCAAATACAAACATATCAGACATGTAAATCTATCAAAATAATGTGTTTATTTTTAGTTGAAATTGTTATTTTTTAACGTATACCAAAACAAAAGAAAAATAATGATACATTTATCATCATAAAATCACAATGTAATCATAACTGATAAAATTAGTTATGTGACAATTGTGATTTAAAAATGATTATTACATCCTTACTTCAAATAGTAAATATAAATATTCTCATTCTTTTTATATAAATATATATGTATTGATATTTTTATATAAATCATTATTATAATATAATAATTTTGTCAAATACTTTAATAAATTTATGATTATTTATTTCTAATTTAACAATTAACGTTTAACACATCTCGCCTATCACATTTTTTAAAAGCCGGTCCAAATAAACACAATGTCTATTCCGATACTTTTATCCATACATTGGATTTGTTTGGTACTCAAATTAAAACTGCGGTGAGGTGCGATACGATGTCCAGATCGTGATTTTCTTATATTACACAAAACACAACCTTAATTGCGATGTGATAATCGTTAAAAAATCACGATATCATTACATCTGTTAAAACCAGCTCTAGCCTCATCGTGATTTTGGAAAAAACTAATTTACCTTTAATTCTATTAATTATAATATAATTATATTTATTATTTTATATATATATTGGTATATTAGTATTTTTACGTAAATCACGATCATAATATTATAATTTTACCAAACATATTTAAAAATTTACGATTATCATATCTCACCACACCACACCTCACCACACCTGACCATATCTCACCATACCACAATTTTAAAAAGCTATATCAAACAAACTCATTATCTTATCGTACATACAATTCATTTTCTCTTTTTATATCACAAATTTCTCATTAATATATATCGTTTTTATTTTTCTTTTATTTTTCTTTTATCTAGAGATTTTTTTCTTAAATCAAACTAATTTTATATTTTTATTTAATCAATTATATATATATATTATTCAATTTCCCATTATAATTATATTTTATTAAGTTTTCATTGTTTTCTGTTTTTCGTTTAATTATTTTATATTTTGAAAATACACAATACATAAACAAATTATAATTTAAATTACCAAATTAATTTCATGTGATAACAATTTTAACTTTATTTACATAATTTATATTTGTAATAATTTTCTTAAAATAAGATAAAACATTTTTAATTAATGATTATATTTTTGAGTGATAGTTAGTGTCCATGGTTATTTTAAATATGAATACTATACTACATAATTTGTTACCAAACATATGAATTGTGATATATATTTTTTATTATGAAGATTATGATATAGATTTTTGACTGGGTTCTAATTTTTAAATAAAATAATATTACAAAAATAAATATAAATATTTGAGGTTGTTGATGGTTACCTAGGTTACAAGTGTACACTTACAAATATTTCTTCAACATTTATAGAAAAATGTTGATAGTTTAATTAGAAGCGAAAGAAGGTGCTCGATTCCTCCACCTCCCAATTACAAAAACTTTTTGATCGAGCGTTGTTTCAGTAGATCCATGAGTATATCGACTTGATAACAACATGGAAGATTATAAGCCACATCTTTGTCGAATAACAAATCGAAGTCAAAATGATTGTGTCGGGCTCACCAACCCGTTTCGATACGGATGTGTGCAGAAAATTGGACTCTCCGTATGCATGGCTTAACATATAATGTGGAGTAGGGGTGTAGGTGAATCGAACCGAGTCGAACCTAAGTGTTTTTAAAGTTCGAGTTCAGCTCGAAATAGACATGATCCAATTCGGGTTCGAAACCTTAAAATGCTATGATTTAATAGAGGTTCAGCTTGGCTCGAGTTCAAATATAAAGTAAATATATATTATAATATTATTTGTTTATGAATCGGTTAGCTCGACTCGTTAGAATTGTTGATGTTCGAGTTTCATTCGTTATAAATTGAAACTCGAATCCTTTATCACTTCGACTTGAAAAGCTCACGTGGTTTAGACTCCTAGCGTGGAGTTCGGTCTAATAATTGAATTTTGGAAGGGATAAAGATAGAGTGGGGATTGGTCGCTGGTCCTCCATTTCAAAGTCTTATCCCATCACACATTGTCCCTAATCTAAACAACAAATATAAATATAAATACAAAGTTGATTAATTATCATTCTCCTACAACACAACAAAATTTCCATGTTTCCACTTGTCTTTTTCATTACAAAACCTCTTTAAATGTCCATGTCTTGATACCCTTCTCCGTCTATATATCAACCCAACACAAATATACCTTCTTCTTCTCTCTCAAAAATGGCACCAGCTTACGCTTTCAGAAGGTTGAAGAAGCGTTCTTTGAAGCAGATCAGAGAGCATAAAGCGCGTTTCTATATTCTCAGAAGATGTATTGTTCTTCTTCTCTGCGGGCATGACTGATTCATCATCTGGAGCCAGATTTGTTTACAGGGACGGGATATGAAGATCTTGTCTTATCATGCTGTGTATAGTTTAGCTGCAGAAAAAAAATGTTGCATTTCTAGATTTTGTAATTCGTTTACGTGAGACAGTATTTTGACTTATATATATACCGTCGTTGTTCATTCGGTAAGTAATGAACCAAACGCATCGAATTTGGAAAATCAAATAACGAACAAATCAAATTTTACTATCCAATGCTTAACCGAATTTTCTCGAACGGTATCAATTCGATAAAAATTTCAATATTTAATTCGGTATTTGGTTTTTAACGAATAAAAAACACTCCCTCGTATATATAAGATATAAATGAATTTTAAAAGTTAATTACATTTTAACTATCATTCAAAAAAAATAGAGCTTACAAAACTATGTAGTGTCATTGTATTGCGATAAGATGAATATGATAATCATTATCGAGTTCTGAAAATTTTCGACATCATTGTAGTTTGATAAAATTATTATTTGAACG
>RWGZ01001514.1:0-23322 GCA_009725065.1 Utricularia reniformis
ATTATATTTATTATTTTTTATATATAAGGGTATATTAGTATTTTTACATAAATCGCGATCATAATATCGCAATTTTACCATACATACTTAAAAATTCACGATCATCATATCTCACCACACCTCAGCACATCTCACCACACCTCACGACATCGCAATTTTAAAAAGCTGAACCAAACAAACTCAATATTTTTATTACAAAACAATTTTTAAAACAAGGTAGTCGTATACAAATCACTCAAATTTTAAAATTCATAGCGAACCGAGATGAGTCGGTTCGTGAACCAATAATATTATGATAATAACATATATTAAGATTATAATATTTAATTTATATTAAATAAAATAAAAAATATATTTTAATTAACTCGAGACTAAATCGAATCTCAATTGAACTGTATATCGAATTATACTTTTTTTAGTTTTCAATCCCGAACCAAGCCTAAAAGAGAACCTTTAAATTTCGAGATCACAAACCTTAAAAAATAATTGAGTTGAGTTTTATTCATTTCATTTACACCCCGCAGTGAAGGGGATCTACTTGACGGGAATTGTTTCACTACGAATTTAGATTTTAAATTCAAATTTCAAACAAAATTAAAATAACTTGGAAGTGGAATGACTTCATGCACCTCCACGCAATGTTTTAAATATCGGTACCAGAAGTATACCGGATAAGCTCATTGGATCGATATAACGGATATGTATCGAGTATACCGGATATGTACCGGATCCGTACTGAAATATTAAAATAAATTATAAAATATTCATATTTCATTTTTTTTAAAACAAAACCTGTACCTGTTGGACTCAGAGAAGAAGTCCGATATTATTTCAGCCCACTACATAATTGTAATGTCCCTGGGCCAAGGGAAGATACAATTCAGCGGCCCAAGTTTATGTTCAGCCCAATTTCGAATTGGCAGTTGCAAGAAATGGTAAGAATAGACAGTTACACATGATCACACGATTGAAGTGGAGAGTGGAAGTGCCTTTAAAGAAAACTTCAGTATAAAACATGTGAAGAAAAAAAGACGAAATACAGAAGTGGATACAAAAAGAGGACAATCAAAAGAAAAAGGAAGAAATTACCGGATTAAAGGCACCAGTGACTGTGTTGGTAAAAGTCGAATTCTTGTTCATCATTTGTATCTGATACATTCAAAGAGTGCATAGTGAATTAGACCCGGAGAGTGGTCTAGTGATTTTTTCAAGGTATCACCTGGTTTTCCACGTAAAGTTTTTGCGTTCCTCAAACTTATATCACAACGTAAATCATGCAGGGAATGAATTCTAAACAAATCTGATAACATAAAACTTATCTGATTTGTTGACTAAGCATTTTATCCTTTCAAAGTGGTGGCCCATGCAGGTCTTGAAGCTGCGGGAATAAGAAACCGAAAGCATTCAGAAAGGTTGTGATTAAAAGTGAAAAAAAGAATCAATTGAGAAACCTGACAGATATGGCCTCAGAATCATATTCAATGATCAGATTTACTTCAAGTAATTATGCAGAATGGAAGAATCGAATGGAGGACCTCTTAAACTGCAGAATGCTTTATGATCCAGTTGAATTTGGAAATCAAAAGCCTTCTGAATATACCCCTGAAGTTTGGAAAAAAATGCACAAACAAACTCTTGGGTTCATTAGGCAGTGGATTGGCTCATCTCAATATCATCACGTTAGTTCAGAAACGGATGCAAAAATATTATGGACGAAGCTGGAACGAACCTTTGAATCCAAATCAACCCAGAGTCAAGGTTCACTTCTTCATCGTCTGTTGGGAATGAGGTATAAAGATGGCATGTCAATGCCCGACTACATTGGACAATGGTAAGAAGTAACAAGTCTCATGGCCAAAGCATATCTGAAATTAGAAGAAAAACTAGTATGTCTCTTATTATTGTACTCCTTACCTCACTCTTGGCAGCTTCTTGTGATGCTATTACATGAAACTGCACCTAAAGAATGTCACAAGCTAGAAGATATCAAAGAACAACTAATAAATGAAGAGTTGAGACGAAGAGATTACAAAAATGATTATTGCAAAGAAACAGTAGCATATACCACAAAAAACATAGGAAGATCAAATCAAAAATCTCAAAATCAGAAGAGAGGAAAATCTCGGTAAAAATCAGCAGATAAGAAATCTCAAGACATGAAAAATTATGAAGGAAATCATGAGAGAAAGGAAACAAAAACTTGTTTCCATTGCAAAAAGGTTGGTCATCTAAAGAAAGAATGTTATTTCTGGCTTAGAACAAAAACCGATACAGCCCCTTCCTCTAGACACAATGCTGCCACATCAGAGGAAGAAGAAATATTGGTTCTAGCTGCTGAAGAAGATAAAGAAATTAAAAGTGAATGGATTGTTGATTCTGGAGCTTCATGTCATGAAAGCCCATATAAAGAAATTTTCTCAACATACATTGAAGGGATGTTTGGAAAAGTAAAGATGGGAACAGAAACTGCAGCTGATATTGAAGGAATTGGAGAAGTGCATATTGAAACTGATCAATGAGTTAAACTAGTTCTTAAAGGAGTAAAGTACATACCCAAGCTAAGGATGAATCTATTGTCACTATATACTCTAGATAAAGAAGGTTACAGCAGCACAATTGGGAATGGATTTTGGAGACTTACAAGAGGATCTCTGGTGGTGGCAAAAGGCGTTACAACACAAAATATGTACAAAACATCACTCAAAGTTATTACAGCAACAATTCAAGCAGCTCAAAACATGACAGATTTTGAAATTTGGTACAATAGATTAGGACACTTATCTGAAAAGGAATGAAACTGCTGAAGCAGAAGCAACTGATCGCAACAAGTGGAAATGAACTTCAAGAATTATGTGAAACATGCGAAAAAGGAAAGAAACAGAAAGTCTCATTCAAAACAGCATTGGAAACAAAACAGAAACCTCTAGAGTTTGTATTCTCAGATGTTTGCAGTATAGACACTCAGTCACTTGGGGGAAAGAAGTATTTTGTGACATTTATTGACGATGCTACAAGGAAAAGTTGGGTATATCCTATGAAATCTAAAGATGAAGTTTTTGATTATCTAAAAGTATGACATCCAGCAGTAGAAAGAGAAATTGATATGAAACTGAAATGTTTCAGATGAGATAATGGGGGTGAGTTCACCACAAAGGAAATGGAAGCATATTTTAGAAATCAAGGAATTAGACATGCGACTACGGTTCCAGGTACACCTCAACATAATGGAACCGCAGAAAGAATGAATAGAACACTTCTTGACAATGTAAGATGCATGTTAAAAACTGCAGAAGGGATATTGGGCAGAAGCAATTCAAACAGCATGCTATCTAACAAATAGAAGTCATACTTCAGCACTGAACTATCAAATTCCGGAATGGAAATGGACAAACAAAATTCCTAAATATCAACATTTGAGAGTGTTAGGGTGCAAAGTGTTGATACATGTTCCAAAAGAAAACAGACAGAAACTTGATGACCATGCAGAGGAAGGAATTTTTCTAGGGTATGGAGACAACAAGTTTGGCTACAAGATATGGAATGCAGTCAAAAACAGAATCATACGATCAAGAGATGTTACTTTTCTGCAAACAAAGTTTTTGAAAGACATTACAAAGTCAAGTGACAGTAATGCAAGCAGCAGAATGACATATGAAGGAAATGTGGAATTACCAATACCTTTACCAAGAAATGGAGGTAGAAGTGAAGATGAACATTCAGGTGATGAAGCACAAACCGAACCAGAAATCCAGCAACCATTCAGGGGTGATAGTGAACCTGTGGAAACAGAGGAAACAAATATTAGAAGAACAAATCGAATCAGAATGCATTCATCAAGATATCCTACATCAGAATATACCATGATTACTCAAAGTGGTGAACCAGAAAATTTCCAGGAAGCCATTAACAACAAATGTAGTAAAAGTTGGTGGAAAGCAATGGCAGAAGAAATGGAATCACTCAGGAAAAATGATACATTTGATTTGGTAAATCCCCCAAGGTAGGAAAATTTTAGAGAATAAATGGATTTACAAATTGAAACAAGAGGCTAATGGAAGTATGATATATAAAGCTAGAATTGTTGCAAAGTGATTCACTTAGAAAAGATGAATAGACTTTGAAGAAATATTTTCTCCGGTTGTAAAACTGACATCAATCAGATTCATCTTAGCAGTGGCTGCATTTTTGGACTTAGAGCTTGAACAAATGGATGTCAAAACCGCATTTCTAAATGGAAATTTGGAAGAATAAATATATATGAAACAACCGGAGGATTTCACAAAGAAATGGACTGAAAATCAAGTTTATAAACTCAAGAAGAGTTTGATGAGTTTATGTTGAAAACAGGTTTCAGGAAAGCTGAAAGTGACTCTTGTGTGTATTATATGAAAGAAGATACTGAACAATTCATCATATTATTACTATACGTAGATGCTATGATAAAATCCAGTCAAAGCAAAGAGGAAATCAGTGAGTTGAAGAAAGCACTATCTGCTGAATTTGATATGAAAGATTTAGGACCAGTGAAGAGAATTCTAGGAATCGATATTTTCAGAAACAGATGTAAGAAATTAATTACTCTATCTCAACGAAACTATGCTGATCAAATCATCAAGAGGTTCAACCTAGAAGGATCAAAATCATTGATTACTCCTATGTCTAAAACTACTCTACTCAGCAAGGAACAAGAGTCAAATTCAGAAAAGGAAATTGATGAAATGAAAGGTATACCTTATTCCTCAGCAGTAGGAAGTCTTATGTACCTTGTAGTGTGCACAAGGCCGGATCTGGCACACTTAGTTTCATCAGCAAGTCGTTTCCTTACAAATCCAGGGAAGGATCACTGGGAGGCTGTAAGAAAAATACTGAGATATGTAAGCGGGACAACGGATATAAAATTATGCTATGGAGGAGAGCATGAACTGAAACTGAAAATGTTTGCCGACTCAGACATGGCTGGAGATTATGACACTAGAAGATCTACTTCTGGCTACATATCCATACTAAACTCAGGGGGCATATCATGGATGTCAAAGTTACAAAAGAGCATTACACTATCAACAACAAAAGTAGAATACATAGCTTTAACCGAAGCTGGAAAAGAACTTATCTGGTTAAAGAGACTGTCCAAAGAGCTCAATCTCAGAATAAACGTTGAAGAAATCTACTGCGACTCACAGAGTGCCATAGCCTTGAGTAAAAACCCAACTTATCATGCTTGGACAAAACACATAGATATCTGAATACATTGGATACGAGAGGAAATAAACACTGGAGAAATGAAGGTAAAGAATATACCTACCGAAGAAAACCCGGCCGATTTCCTCACAAAAATCGTTCCTACGAACAAATTTCAGCTCTCCGCGAAGCTTGCGGGGCTGAAGAAGAAACCCTAACTTTAGAAGTTAACGACTATTCTGTAGTGCGCTGGATGGAGCATTTTATTGGACTTAGATAAGAAGTCCGATATTATTCCAGCCCACTACAGAATTGTAATGTCCCTAGGCCAAGGGAAGATACAATTCAGCGGCCCAAGTTTCTGTTCATCCCAATTTCGAATTGGCAGTTGCAAGAACTCGTAAGAATAGGCAGTTACACATGATCACACGATTGAAGTGGAGAGTGAAAGTGCCTGTAAAGAAAACTTCAGTATAAAACCTGTGAAGAAAAAGAGACGAAATACAGAAGTGGATACAAAAAGAGGATGATCAAAAGAAAAAGACGGAAATTATCGGATTAAAGGCAGCAATGACTGTGTTGGTAAAAGTCGAATTCTTGTTCATAATTTGTATCTGATACATTCAAAGAGTGCATAGTGAATTATACCCGAAGAGTGGTCTCGTGGTTTTTTCAAGGTATCACTTGGTTTTCCACGTAAAGTTTTTGCGTTCCTCAAACTTATATCACAACGTAAATCATGCAGGGAATGAATTCTAAACATGCAGGGAATGATAACATAAAACTTATCTGATTTGTTGACTAAGCATTTTATCCTTTCAGTACCGACCCGCAAAAAACCCGATCCGACCTGGAAAATACCCGTACCAGCCGATACGTCCAAAATTTCTTGTATACCAGACCAATATACCGGAAATTTAAAACATTGTCTGGACGATCATGAATTCAAGAGAATAACTCCCATTATAAATATTTTATCATTTTATATTAAAAAAATTGAGAAATGGAAAGAGTATTATCAAACTTTTTGAAATCGATAGCAAAATTAGAAATCTCTTTTATTTATCGAACGGAATGGTCGGTCGGTTCAAACAAGTTTTAGAAAAGTATATATAATTATAATATTAATATACTATTTAATAAAAAACTAAAGTTTTATTTAATTTAATTGTAAATGAGTAAAGATCATTTTTTCTCATTTTTATTTAATATTGGACAAAATATAGATCTATTAGGTCAAATTTGGACTAAATAGGTCCAATTCTTGTGGGTGGAATTGGTTTTAACTTTTTTTAGCATTTAGATTTAAATCAAACCAATTTTTTCTAATGTGACAAGTCCTTGGGGTAAGATAATTTTTCGGAGTAAATCGTTTCAGTTAGAGTGAGAATGAGCTAACCCAACCCGTACAAACGACTCAATCCGTGGGTCGATCCACATAAAATAAGTTTACGTGTTGGGCTGAAAAAAATAATCCGTTAAACCTTACAGGTTGATCCATACGAATTACCGGGTTGATATGCACACATTTTATTATATTTCAAAATTTTAGAATTAAAAATTATTATTATTTTAATTTGTGAGTTATATTGCATAAACCCCTTAAGGGTTTGAGATAAATTTTTAATCCGTCCAATCAACCAGTTGACGGGTCAAAAAAACAACGGTTCCATCCGTGATCAGTTGGGTCAGCTCAAATAAAGGTTTGAATTTTTGTAAATATAATTAATATATTTGTCAAACCCTAATCCCTAATTTAGCCGCCTATCATCATTATCACTCAAAGGGCAACAACAAGAAATTATTGAAGCTCAGAATTTGAATTGCCCTCACGAATTTACTCCTTCCTACTTGTTGTCTTGTCTCCTTCTATTCTCTTCCACTATTAAAACCAGATTCAGAAGAGTAAATCCTCACTCTCTCTTTACGAAAATTCAATACTTTTTTTTCTGTTCATGGAGCTTGACTTAAGCTTAGGAGATTCCTCAATGTTCTTAGGAACTCAACGTAATAAATCCATAAACCCCAAGAGGTCTGAGTTGAATTTAAGCATTTGTTTTCCTGAAAATCGGCAACGGGAAGCTAATCGGAGATCTAGTGATAATGATCAGACGTCGGAGGAGCGCCGGAGCGATAGGGAAGCTCCGTTGTTACAGTTGAGTCTTCTTCCTCTACCGCATGTTCCTCGCCGGAGTTTTTCTCGTTCGGAAAATGGGTCATCGGGAAACAATAACCCGGCTGTTCTTATAGCGGCGGAGGACGATTTGTCGGCCAACAGCGTGGGTTCTTCTTTAGGATTGTTGATTGCTACTACAAAGGAAAACTCAGATTTAATTGTAGGCGGCGGCGATGCGGTGGAGGAGGAAAGAGCCAGCGATGAAGACGACGGTGTTAATACTAGAAAGAAACTCAGATTATCTAAAGAACAGTCTGCTTTTCTTGAAGAAAGCTTCAAAGAACACAATACTTTAAATCCAGTAAATTCTCTTAACTTTTTCGCGAAAAAATGAACGCTTTTTATATGAATTCTTCTGGGTTTTGATGTCTTAACAGAAACAGAAGCTTGCTCTTGCAAAACAGCTTAATCTCAGACCAAGACAAGTCGAAGTTTGGTTCCAGAACAGAAGAGCAAGGTAATACAAAAGAAACCTCCATTTTCAAATGAAGAAAATGAAAGCTTTACATTTATTGTCTGCTCAGGACAAAGCTAAGGCAAACGGAGGTTGACTGTGAGTATCTGAAGCGGTGCTTCGACGCATTAACGGAGGAAAACCGGCGACTTCAAAAGGAAGTTCAAGAACTTAGAACTCTGAAAACCGCCGCGCCATTTTACATGCAAGTTCCGGCGACTACACTGACTATGTGTCCTTCGTGTGAGCGGATAGGTGGTTCTTCTAACTCCGCCGCTACAGTCACCGACGGGAATGGCGGCGCCGCGGTGGCTGGTTTAACAGATTCAAGACCAAGATATTTCAAAGCGAAGACTCATACCAGTCAACCTGCGCCTGCTGCTTTATGAACTCATCATCAAAAAGAAGAGAAAGTCAGAACTTTTTCGGGATTTTCTCCTGTAAATCATTTTGTTAGTTGAATTTGATTTATGCTTAATTAATTTTAAAAAAATAAATGTGGACAAATTATTTTTAATCCTTAAAATTTTAAGTTATATATCAAAATGGTTAACCATTGCATGTATAGCCCAATTAAAGACATATTAAACAAATTACAAAATTGTAAATATTATATATTTTATTGACAAAAAATATGTATATAATCTTTTAATTTTAATTAAATGCATATAAGATGTATTTTGTTTCAAATATCGTTTATCATTAGTATTTTAACTAATTCGTTAATATTTTATATTTTATAAATAATTCTCGAACAACATAGATCAATTTATATAATTTTTCAAACAGATCTTATTTGCTTACTTTGAGGATTATTCATGTTAAAAGAAAAACGATTTTCAACTTAACAGAAAATCGAGTGATAAAATGTCAATGGCAAAAAACAAACGATATTAGTAAATTATGTGTTATTTTTTACAAATTCGTAAATTGAAGGGCATACCTTTTCCACACCGATACATTATGAGATACTATTTAAAATACTTTTAGAAACGGTAAGTTATCTGATTTTTTAAAAATGTTAAATTTAATAATATATTTGTAGAATTTATTATTTTATTATTAATATTTAGTATGGTTCGAAAAAATCATTTTTTAAATAGCATTTTTGTATTATTGTGTTTCTTTGTAATGAAATCGTTTTTGACATTATATTATATTCTATTTAACAAATGTATTAATTTATTTACATTTAAAAATATTATCATGCTTTAAAATTTTTCATATTACAATTATGATACATAACTTTCATTTAATTTAGTTAATTCTCATTCCAAATTATCTATAATATTTTATAATTTAAACTTCAATTAATGTATACTCAAAATACTAATTTGCGCTAAATACACTCTTAGTTGTTGGTCATTCGTGTAACTAACACATATTTAACTTATTTTATATTCGAAAATATATAATAATTAATATAAATACTTATAATTTTTCTAATTTCCAAGCTTTACATATCCACTTTGACAATTAAGTATACATAATTATAAAATGATAAGCTCGATACTTTAAATTTTGATTAATATTTTAGAAGAACATAACAAAATTAATAATTCAGTATGAATTAGAGATTTAAATTAAAGAATTCTTACAAGATATATTTTAATATAAAATGTAAGAACTAAAATATAATTTGAAGTGTTAAATTTTTTAAAAATTAATCCTTTGTACTCGTGAATTTATTTATAGAAACAAAAAATCAATAATGGAGTATATACAAATATAGCGTATAATACTTGAATATGTCAATAATTATGATACCATTTCAATTTTATAAATTAATCTAAATTTCACCTCAAATTTGATGTGGAAAAAATATATTTTCCATTGTAGTAGCTTTTCTCTCCATTTTATACAAAATTAAATAAGAAAATTGCAATGATGACCCATACTCTTTGAAATAGTGTAAATACGATACCCTTATAATTTCAAAATTACGTATGAAGCACACAAAGTTTACATAATGTGTGTGGTTGACCTTCCAACTTTTTAAATTTGTAAACACCATACCCTCAAAGATTAAAAATTGCATGGTTGGCCCTCAAAGTTCCAAAATCGTTTAAATTTGACCCTTACGTCCCATATTTTTTTGAGTTTATAAAAGAACTAAAATTATCATGAAATATAATAACAAAACATTGTAAGACAAATAAGTCTTTTAACAAGCGGATGTTACATATTTCCTCGATACATATTTCTCCGAGTCAATTCTAAACTTTTTAATATGTTCGGAGGCTTAATATCAAATCAGTAAACAAAATCTGTTAATTTAAATTTATTTTAAACAAGGTCAATTGCGCAAAAACTCAAAAAAATACCGAACATGAGGGTAAAATATAAACGGTTTTGAAACTTTGGGGGTCAACCATGCAATTTTTAAACTTTGAGGGTATGATGTTTACAAATTTAAAAAGCTTGATGGTCAACCACACAAATTATGTAAAGTTTAGGTGATTCGTAAGTAATTTTGAAACTATAAGAATATCGTCTTTACATTATTTCAAAAATCGGGGACCAATTACAAACATCACTCAAATTAAATAAAGAAGCACTACCAAATTATAAAATCTAAATCTTCAACCAATAAAGAAGCACTACCAACTTATGCATTTAATTATAGTAGAGGGGAATTTATTGATGGAATTTTAGACATGAATGACATGTCATTGTAAATAATAAATTATAGTCAGCAATAATTATATCAATCATTATAAAATCGTTGAGAATTATAAAATGAATAATAAAAATAAACAGTTTGGTGAAAAGTAAGATACATGGTACTCATACGGGTGGTATACAGCCCGGTGTACCGGTCATTACCGATATACCACCGATATAAAGGAAAAATCGCTCGTATCGATCATGACCGGTACGAACGGTACCGACCGGTTTAAATTCCTTAGTAAGATAGCGAAAAAATCTTCAAATTATAATTTGTATACATTCAAATTTTCTCCAAAATAATTATAATAATTAATTCTTAATTTAAGTTTCATAATTTATAAATCAATATTAAAATTACGAAAAATGTTGAACTTTATACTAAAAATAAATTTTTGAAGTATATACTCCTAACCCAAAATTCTTAAAGCAAATTTATGTATTAAATATTTTCTTTATATAAGTAATATCGCATGTATATCTAGGGCTATTAGACGATGCGAACAATTCGTGAAAATATATGTTTGACTCATATGCAATCCTGCTTGATTATAATTTGCACGAACACATTTCCGTAAGCAAATTTGAACATTTGTTAACAAATATATTATTTAAATTAATTTTATATTAAAATATTATTATAGTATTTCAGTTTAAAAATCTTTATTATATTATCAGTGAAGTAGTTTTCTTTTTAATTTTGTGAAAAATAATTGTTTGATTATTTATTCAATATATTTATTTTTTTGTGATTTTGTTTGTAAAATAAAAAAAAATTGAATTTTTTGTTGAATTTCGCACAAATAGTACAAACATGTTCGAACAAATCGTACAAATGATATTCGAACGAATATGAACATTTACATAATAATTTGAACAATATTCGAATATAATTTTACGTTCGAATAAAATATAAACGAACTTGAATACACTAATTTGATTCGTTTAGATTAAATAACAACTATATTTATATAGAAGTGATACAAATATTATATTATGTATCCCGATACCATGTTTTCTTGTCCGAGGAAGTGGGGTTGTTTGATTTAGCTTTTCAAAATTACGGTGGGGTGTGGTGATCGCATCGTGAGGTGAGATGACCGTGATAATTATGATCATGATTTAGAAAACTGTTTGCAAAAACTGCGGTGATCTTACCGTGATTTTAATAAAATGTTTATTTTAACCCTTATGTTATTATATTGGTTATAAATACATTAATATCAAATAAATACTAAAATATATTGAAATACATATATTTCAATCAAAAAATATTAAAAATATTCACATATTACAATGGGTGGTAGCGTCCACGACGGACGGTCAACATCGATTTTACGATCGTTTCACGAATTTCATCCGAAATATTTCATTGTTGAACTAATAGGTCACAATTTGCATAAATCTTCCCAATTTCCCCATCAACAGACCCAACTCAAATTTACAGTTACCACTAATTCACACAAATTCACAGAAGCATAAAATAGAAACACAGATTCGCAGAACTTATAAAAGCATAAAATATAAAAGAAATGTATAAAATCGAATAAAATACCTTGTAAATGAAACTAGAAACACGGATTCGCAAAGCTTTTTGAAAGAAATTTCTTAGATTTGGAAGAAAAAACAATATCTAACTCAGATAGTTTTAATTAGGGTTAAATTAGAAAATAATTAATGTAAGTGTGAAGAGTAATATAGTAAATAATTAAAACACGGTAGGTTCGCACATACATATATAGTTATGGCCACATGACGGTGAAAACTTTCGATGATCATAATTCTTGGATCGATTGATGCATTCGAAAAAAGTCATAGTGCGGTGACTTGACTGCTGCGACCACCTTCACACCAAACAAGCCCGGTACTACCCATAAAAGTAATTACTAATTTCTTAAAAAATATTTTAATAATAAAAAATGAAATATTGGGTGGTGAGACTGAGTGTGACGGGGCGAGGGGGCAGGTGGGCAAAAGGAGGTTTCCAATGATTCAGAGGGGGCCATTAATTGCGGTGTGTCGTATTTATGAATGTGTCTGCTCAAGTCAGGTACCCGCCCCCCAATTATTACTTATTTACAGCACCGGTCCCTGCAATTAGCATTTATTGACTTCCACCATCCCCACGTGACACAATCACGTGATCCACTCATGGAATTATGATAATGATATCAAAACCCAAAGGATATTTATTTTAATCGGAATTCATATTAAATTTAGTCTGGTATTTTAAAAATCGGAAAAATCGACCGATAAAAAACAATTAAATTGATAAAAAACTTTCTATATTAAATATTAAAAACATATAAACTTTTCTATAATAAATGATCAAGGAAGTAATAAATTTTAAAATTGTCTGTGGAACAACTTAGGTGTAGGAAGTAAAAGAGAAACAGATAACACGTGGAAAATTTTAAAATAAAAAAAAAAATCACTGTTGCCAAAAGGAGAAACCTTTGTGGCCATTTCACTAAGTAGTAAATGGAACAATACAATACTGATAGGGATGAGAAAACGATAAAATGAATAAACAATGGTTTGAAATGATAATAACTCTGTCACATTTCATCTCCAAATTTTTCGCTATATATATAAGAGTGGAATATCCACTTTTCTTCATTGTCTTGCGCAAATTCTGTTATAGAATCTTTCAAAATAGACAACTTCTCCTTATGAAACGCGTCTTTCAAGAATATAGTTGATTCTTTAAAATTGGGTCAACGTCCACGTGATAAAATTGATCCAACGTTACTAGGACCATCGAACACTTAGCATTTTCAGCAACTTTGATTTGCACATGAGGCTTCCTTTAACGTCGGACAAAAACTTATTTCCATACGCTCTTGCCCGTGTTAAATTCCACCACCATGGGTGATGACGTTTCCGCAAACAGGGGATTCTCCTCCTCTTGTCCGCGGAGATATGTTCTTATTTTTTTAAAAAAGTTTTTTTAATTATTTTTATTATGTTATTAATATATTATATATATCATTTAAGTATTATTTTTAATATATAATATTTTTAAAATTGTTATATATATTCAAAATTCTTATTAAATTTTTATAATTTGAATATATAATTTTATTTAATATTAATATTATTAAAAATAAATATAAAAAAACGAAATACAAAACAATAAAAAAGAAATACATCGAAAAATTGAAACGAAAATAACACACCGATAAAATAAATAAGCAAATATTAAACATCAAAATCATCAAAATCATTACCGTGATCAATTCTAAATGTATTTGTAGTATTTTTAAATAAATGTTTTATGTTAATTTATCTTAATATTAATGAAATATAATATTAAATTATATAAACTTTTAATATTTATATTGAACTAAAAACTTAAATTTAAAATGTAATATTTAATGATAAATAATGTAATAAAATGATAAAGCTGATGAGATAGAAAGATAAAACGAAATTTGAAGAGAGACGATAATGTGGATGAAAGATAAATAAATAATAATGTAGATGATTGAGAAGTTTTAGAAGTGGAAAGATGATATAATGTGGATGTGAGAGAATGATGATGTGTAGAGATATTTATACGGTGGAAATGGTTTTGGGTACGAACAAAGTTATAGATAGTCTGAACCCTCCAAGTTGATTTCTGCAACCAATGTGTTTGTAACTTATTTTTCAGCTAAATTAATGGATTAACCATGTTTCAATAGGTGTGAGTCCACGCTCCTTTCAATCTTAACACAACCATAACGAAACACAAAAAAACTATAAGTTATCACATAAAATCAATCACATAAAGTCATATCTTTATTGATAGTGCAAACGACTTCCACATTTCATATAAAAATATGAAAATGGAAGGTTATTCATAGAGCTACAACATAGAGAATAAATCAATTCAATCAAACTTCACAATCGTTCGAGTTTATTCATTGTAAACACAACAAAATTACTTTCATTAGAAATGTATTTGCTAAGCGCTACTTTGAAAACAATAGTATAACCTCATGCTCATTTAATGTATCCATGAAGTTCTTTTTGCATTTGAAAATAGATAGGAAAACAAAAAAACAATATAATTCTTTCACCGTAATATAACCGAAACAGTACCAAAAATATTTATACTTTCGATTAATCACATGAGCATATAACTTGTTCTACCTATCTAGTACTTCATATTGCCATTTGCCATTTTTAATTTTGAAGATTTTTACTGAAATATTGGTTAATAAGAATAGAAGATGATAGAGTTTGACAAGTCAACAACATATGATAAATGATACCATTAATCTAATGGTTTTGTGACATTAGAAAGAAAAATCAAAGATTGATTTATATGTTCACACATGTGTTCATACTTGAGATTTTGCCTATAAAATGACATGATCATCTTCATTTGAAATCATCCCAAATTCATAGCAAAAGATTGCAATTGTAGAATTCTCTACTTCTCAATTGCATCTTGTTTTGATTTCTTCTTTCTCGGGTTGTAATATTTTTGATCATAGTAGAATATTACATTTTGGTAGTGTTCGAGGACGTAGGCATAATTTTGTCAAACCTCGTTAAATTCTGATGTTCTTATTTACATTTATTTATTCAATAGTCATAACAACATCGCTTCCGCAACATTTACCTCTGTTCCTACCTCTTACACACCCTATGTTACCATCAAACAATCATAATTCAGATAATTTATTTCAAAGATAACAATTCCCACGTTTGTGTTGTTATAATTTTATTTTCTATGCTCTTGCTTCCTTTTTCTTTTCTTTTCTTTTCTTTTCTTTTCTTGTCTTTTCTTTTTTCCTCTCATTCTTATCATTCATATCTCTTAATCCACCCTTGTGTAAAGTGTAATAAAATGGAAGGGTTCCTAATCTTCCAATAGAACCAACACATTTTTCTATCTATACATAAAGTGTAAAGTCTTGAGTTCATAAACTTATCATTAGTTTCTAAACTTCATATAATTCATTAAATTTGGCATCTCTCATAAATAAATAATACATAATTGATAATGAAAAAAAGACAATATTCAAATCACGGAAAAATGGAAATAGTGTCAAGTAATATATGTAATTCATACATCAATCCATTACAAATGCCAAAGATTCATATCATCTTCTTACAACCCATAATCGTCATAACCGTGACAAAGGTTGAGTCCCCGGGAAATATGAAACAACGATTGGAGAACGTTGTGATTTTTCTTGTTTCTTCGGTTTAGGATAAGAATGAGTTGGATCCGATACACGGGAAGATGAAGAGAAGCAGAATAAAGCGAATAAACTTGAGAGAAACGACATTTTTAAGAAATTAAATTTCTTTTGAAAGTTGACTATAAAATTTTGATTGAAAAGAGATGAATGAGGATGTATTATTTAAAGTCAAGGGGAATGGATTAGGTATTGATCTTGGAGAGCAAGCATACGATTATGATTGGCTTGGTGACTAATGAACGTGTATTTAATACAAATATAAAAAACATCTTGACCATCAAAATAGGTCGTTAAAAACCGGTTCCGAATACCGGTTCGATGATTTCGTTATTTTTAAATACAAATTTTAAAAATAATAAGAATTGCGATTGAACTATTGCTATTTTCCAGGTAATTTCATTCCTACAAATAGAATTTATCTAATGAATTCAGTAAACGGACGATCTTACCCCTGAACATAAAAAATATTTTAAATAAATATAATAAATAAATGTTCATTAAAGGATAAATTAGTAGTATACATAAATCATGTTCATCAAATATATTTGTGCGATGCGCAAATTTAGTCCACACAGTTTCCTAATTTCGACAAATTTGGTTCACAAAGTTTTCTAATTGCAGCAATTATGATTCACATAGTCTTGAGTTGGCAAAACTAATCCTCATACTTTCCATACTTTGGCAAATCCGACCCTCAATGTTTAATGTATGTGTCAAATTTGATCACTAATATTTTCAATTTTGGCAATTGAAGTCCCCCAACTATAATAAAAGTGTATTTGGTCCCCGTAGTTTATTAATTTTGATAAATTTGGTCTCTAATAGCTTTATTAGTTTTTAAAAATCTACTATGTGGTGTTTTATGTATCGAGTGAGGATACCGCTGGTATTCGATTGCCGTAATGAAATGAAAACAAGAGTTTATACGTGGGAAACCCGAGAACCGGGAGGAAAACCCACGGGGCACCAAACCCAGGAAGAATTCACTAAGAACTTTTGATCAGTAACTCTCCAGAGAGCTTGTTTTTTCAACATTTCCAGACCTATCCCTTTTATAGACATACATTCTATATATTTTAATTGTTCATAATCTTATCGTAATCTATCACGATATCATAGCAGCCACCTCAAGCCAATTTATGAGACTTTTGTGCACGCCGAAGCCGCACACCGCCGCCTAGAGTAATGGCGCAGCCTTCGTTGACATTCCTCCTGAGGACGTCGATCGCACACCATTCTTCCAGCAATTCATTACCGATCCTGCAACGCTCCGTAGGATACCGATCGACTGATCACTGATTCTCTCTTCCGATCGGCAAGAGGATATTGTCGCCCGATCAGACATATCACGTGACCCTGACCGTATCGTCGTAAGTCATGTATTAACATTAGCCCCTCAACTCCAACAGATCGTCAAAGTCGAACGTCGGAGGGAGTTGATATTGTCGTGACTTACATGTAGCCACAAATCACCAATAAATATAGCGATCGACGCCAATGCTTTCAAACTCTATCTCCCTACTCATCGTGTCAGATCTGTTCATCTTGAAAACCGTGCGGAAGCCAGAAAGTCACAATCCTGGTCGTCCACGTGGCACAATCCTGAGCGTTGCTCATAAACAAAACCCTCGTCACCGTCATCATTCCAATCGCGCTTCCGAATACACTTCAACCCTCTGCTTCCAGGCGATTTCAACCCATTATCTCCGGCGATTACTCTTCTCCGTCAAACGCAAGAATTACACAGGTTTATTTTACTTTCCCTGCTTGTACGACCTTTTAATTCGGTTTTATATCCTTACCGCGAGCAAAACGTGATTTTTCCTAATATCCCAGTGAGTTTCTTCGATTCTCTTGATTTTTCAGTAGGTTCTTGTTTTGTGGGTATTTACGACGCCTATCCTTACTCGCAGATGGCTCCATCTCTGAATCTTGACACAGTTCGTGAGAAATTTGGCTTTCCTGAAGAATATCAACTGGAAATCGGCGAGCCTGGTTCTGAGCCTTGGCTAGTGGCCGGACGATCGTCCATAGATAATCCTATACCAGTGACGATCTCTGCTTTGAAGAATGGATTGAGGTTCCCCCTTCATTCATTCGTCGCTGAACTGCTGTGGGCCCTGGCGATGCCCGTTTTTGCACTGATGCCAAGCAGTTACTTGGTGATCGTCGCATTCATCCACTACTGCAACGCTGCTAACATGGCCCCGACCGTCACCAACTTCCTGACGATCTACAAGGTGATGTGGCGATCGGGCACTCACGTTTTTGCCCAACGTAAGATGTGGTACTTCTCCAGCAGAGGTAAAAATAACGATCTTGTTGAGCGACCAAATTCGCAATGCGACTGGTACAATTCATTCGTCTGGGTAGGGATTTAAGATGATAACCTTGAATTCCCCTTCCAAGTATCGTCCGACACTGGCAAATTCATGGTCGACGGTGAAGAAACGATTCTAACTGCCGGTCGACTGAAGAATTTGCCCACACTGATGGAAAACTTTCCAGATAAAGACGATCGTCTTAACTGGAAAGTGTTATGTGTATAGGATAATCTTTCCCGTGTGCGCATAACAGGTCGATCGATGAGCGAACGCATCGGTCGGCCCTGGCTCAACCATCATCTCTTCTCGAAGAACGTAAGCTTATTTTTATAGTTTTTTTCTTCCTTCCAGTCATAACTGAGTTTTTATTCCGTATTTCAGGTTCGTTCTCTAAACTTTCTTCTCCAGGGAAACTGAAGAGGAAACAAGAGATGATCGCCAAAGGATTGCAGAGGAAGGCCAAAAAGGCGAAGGTAATCGTACTTTTGCTCATTCATCATCTCAATTTTGTTTCATTTTTTCCAAATATTCGTAGGTTTCCGCATCTAAAAGAAAATCATCATCACCATCTCGCCCTTCATCACCCCTCCTCATAACTGCGGGAAAAATGCTTCTGAAGCGGCAGAAGTATCACGATCGACCGATGATGTCGAAGGGTCACCACCCAACCTTTTGTCGATCGTTGCTATACCGATGGAATCCCTTGGTGAAAGGGTAACCCAATTTTTTGACGATCTAACACTTGAAAGTTGTTCTAGGATTACAAGTTGGACTGCTGACCGTTGCTTACTCTTCAATGAATTCCTGCAAGCAGAGCAAGTCCAACTGATCGACTATCCGAAGGAATCTCCTACAAGGTCGCAAACAACCCTAATGATCGACCTTTTGCCTCCTCCAGTCCAAACTCAGATGGCGAATGAAGCTGCATCCCCTTTAGAAGCCAGTTCGTCATGTGAAAGCCAGAGTTTTCCTTCATGGTTTGATGAATTCCAAAGCAAAAACATGGATGATAACTTCATTCTTCCACCACCGGTCGGTAGCAACGCTATGAAACGTCCGACGGTTTCTTTGGTTGTGGGGACACTCGTTAGTACTCATATTGACGAGATGATGGCGGTCGGCACTTTGTCGACCGACCCACCTGTTTCACTTGGCAAAGCGGCGATCGCTCTTCGTGAGGTATTTTACATAACATTATTTAAATGTTCCATACTGATTGTTGTTGATCCAATCATTTGTTGCCTACCGCAGACATCTAAGGAAATGTTGTCTTTGTATCATAAGACAACGCGCTTTTTAAAGGCGGTTGCACTTCTGTGGAAGAAACTTTCTAAGGCAAATGATCAAGCTACAGAAGACAGAAACAAAATTGCTAGGCTAGAGGGGAAGCTAGCCGAAGCAAGGCGTCGTGCCCAAGAACTCTTCCACATTCAGGAAGAAAACAATACTTTGAACAACATAGTGGATGTGGTCACTAAAGAATTATCATGTTCGGCCAAAGAGATCCAAGCAGAAATGAAAAAGAGAGCCGAGGCTGAAGTTTAGAGCGACCTCTTTGAAGTTAAGCTGGAGGTCGAACGGAAAAATGTCGATCTAGCGTCCAGCGCACTTAAATATGCTGAGGAGGAATATTGCCACAGTCTGACGGTCCAAAAAGACAAGGTTATGCATTTTATGAACTCTGCAGATGGCACTCTCCAGGATATCAACAAGAAGTGCTCGGATTATGACGGTCGGATGTCTGCTCTCGAGCAAACGATCGTCAAGTACAAAGAGGACAGATCGTCTCTTCTGGATCGGTTCGTGATCTCACCAACATTCAAAAGCTTGGCGACGACTTACTCCCTCAGATTGGTGGAGGAGCAGAAGACGATAATTAATGAGCAAATCGTCAACATTTTTTAATTTAATCCTAACTTTGAGGAATGGGAGCGTGTCGATCCACTCACTTTTGATGGGAACTTTAATCCTCGCTCGCCCCTTGGACCGGACGATCCTGATCCAGAATTTCATCCACACGCCGATCGATTGGATAAACTCGTTCTTGAAAGCCTAGGGGCCTTAACTTTTAGCTCCTCATCTTCTTGAATGCCGTATTGTAATTTCTTCAATAATAATAATTTTAATTGTTAATCGTTATCTTACTGCTTCAATACCGATCGACAACTTTTTCGTCCAAAATTTCAGAATCTTGCTTAAGTGTTGTTTGTCGATCGATCATCCGATTTGCCATAACATTTAAACCATGAGATGCAAACAATAACGTAGTGGTAATTTACCGAAGTAGCCCCTGGCACATATGTCTATTCCATAGCACTTGTGTGCTATATCTAATTCCCACTTGTGAAGAACATTACCATATTGATCAATCGGATGGACCTATTCGTAACTTTTGCCGGCATCCGTATAAGAGATGTCATATTTTAAGATGCCGGCATCCGTATAAGAGATGTCATATTTTAAGATAAAATATGAAGTTGTGTCAAATAGGTCTCCCGTTCAAGAGTGACAGAATAGGTAGTCTCTTTAATATAGAAAACTTGCCAAATTTTCGAAGAGGATTCCTGAGAATGATCGTTCGACAAAATTAAAGCGTAGGTTGTTTCCTTAGTACGGTGGTCGACGTAATTACAGCCTAAAAAAGTTCATGAGAAGGAAACGTTCTTACAGCCAGAGAGTATTCCTGATAAGGAACGTTCGACGTAATCAAAACCGATGAGGATTCCTGGGAAGGATCGTTCCATGCGGTTATAGCCGATGATGTATTCTGAGAAGGAACGATTGACACAATAATGGGCGAAGAGGTCTCCTGAGATGTAACGTTCGACACTATTGTTGGCGAAGAGGTCTCCTGAGAAGGGAAGTTCGACACTATTATGAGCCGAAGGATATTTCTGAAAAGGAACGTTCGACGTAATTGTAGCCGAAGAGATCTCCTGAGAAGGGACGTTCGACACCATTTTCGGTAGATGCTTGATCGCTATGAGTCAACGAAAGCAGAGGATGCCGATAGGGATTCCTCAAAGTCGCTATCGGTTATCGATAGGTTCGACCTTAAAGGATAGTCGAAAGGGTCACCATAATATGACGTTCGACTTTAAGGGCATAATATTGCATGTGTTGTCACTCAACATATTTTGATGTTATGGGCAATAAATTTATGCTAATAGCATTTAAATAACTTGGAAAGTTGTAGAGTTTTATCACAAATACTAGAAATAGTAGAAAATGTTACCCCAACTATGGATGATAAATTCGGAGATTATCAATATTCCAGGATCTTGGGAATTCGTCGTCCTCCAATGTTTCCAATCTATAAGCGCCTCCGAACAACATGTCCTTAACCCTGTAAGGACCTTCCCATCGACGATCGAGTTTACCAAGATTTATCTGTGCTTCCACACTTCGCAGAACCAAGTCCCCTTTTAAAAAAGATCAGGAATTCACCTTCTTATTATAACATTTTTGCATGGTCCGACGATACCTTAACAGTCGATCATAGATATCTTCTCTTTTCTCATCGATTAGATCTAAATCCATCCTCCTCAAATCGTCGTTTTCTTCTCGGAGTACATGATTACCCTTTGTGTTTTCAAAATATTCTCTACCGGTACTAAGGCTTAAGAGTCTCACCAGTGGTATGTGTTGGAGTTGTTCGATATGCCTACAATACCTCTTGCAGTCAATCAGGCCAAATGCCTCCGATATCCTCCAACTTCCTCTTTATGCCTTTAACGATGGCACGATTCGATACCTCCGTCAGGCCATTGGTCTTAGGATGTGAAACAGAGGAAAGAATTTGTTTGATTCCGAGCTCAATGCACATATCATGAACCTTCTTTCCCGTAAACTGTGTACCGTTATCCGACACCAACATCCGCGGCGCTCCAAAACGTGAAATAATATTTTTCCATAGGAACTTTTTAACAGCATCCTCTGTAATGGATTATATTGGTTCAGCTTCAACCCATTTGGAAAAATATTCCACATCAACTATACAGAACTTTCTTTGATTTATTGATCGAGGAAATGGTCCCAAAATATCAATTCCCCATCTTTTAACGAAGTCCTTTGCATGAGCTACCATGGTGGGCCAAAAGAAACCCAATCGTCTGACCTTTTGAACCAAAAATTCTTGCTCCTAAATGATTTCCGCAAATTCCCTCATGTACGTCGTTGAGTGCCGATCGTGCTTCTAAGGGGAGAAGGCACCTCAATAACGGATCGTCAAAAGATTTTTTGTACAAGATGTCATCTTTAATGACAAACCTCCGTGCCCTTGATTCCAATCGTCGTCGCTCGTTCCTTTCTTCGGGGAGAACACCAATCGTCAGATAATCCACCAGCGAATGCATCCAAGCCGGCATCGGCTCAGCATCAATGTTCCCGACTAATTGCCCATCGACACTTTCAGGATCAGTCGACGGTACCATAACTAGCAAGTCGATCGTCGGCTTAGAATTCATAAACACATGTATGGTCCCATCTTGTAATCTAGGTGAGCTTGCTGCTAGGCGTGCCAACGCATCAGCCTCACGATTTTCCTCTCTAGGAACATGCGATAACACGAATGATTTTAGAGATTTCACTATCATGACCAACTCTTCTTTATATCGTTGCATAACGGGCTCATGTGTCTCAAAGGTCCCTGCAAACTGTTCAACGACCAATTTAGAATCCGTAAACCATCGGATATGCATTACTCCAATATCCCAAGCAAGCCTAATTCTTGCAATCAATGTCTCGTATTTTGCCACATTATTAGAACAAGGAAAAGAGAACTTCACTACTGCGTTTACGTGCTCTCCTCGAGAAGTAACAAAACGAATCCCAGCTCCAACCCCTCCTTGGTTGGACCCATCGACAAACATGTCACATACGTCATCCTCTTGCTCGGTTACCACTGCGGACCGCGTCATTTATACTACAAAATCGGCCAAAACTTGAGCTTTTATGGCCCTTCGAGGCACAAATTCCAGGTTCATCGCACTGAGATGTATGGCCCATTTCGACAATCTTGTTGTCGTATCCAACTTGGACAAAACAACTTCTAAAGGTTTATCTGTAAAAACTTGAATGCGGCGGCCCTCGAAATAATGCTTCAGCTTGACTGAAACTTTCTTTAATGCCAAAACAAATTTTTCAATATTCGTATACCTTGTCTCCGCTGGAAGCAATGTGTGGCTAACATAATATACGGGTCGATGTATTCCCTCACCAATCGTCACTAAAGCGGCGCTCACTGCAACGATCGAGATTGCCAGATAAAGGCCCAGGGGCTCGTCGCTCGTCGGACTCACTAGAAGGGATGGATTCGATAGATAC